>RXID01016768.1:0-70923 GCA_005019695.1 Trichopus zeylanicus subsp. travancoricus
ATTTGAAGCCCAGTTGCTTAGAATTTAAGTCTGAATTAAGCTTACTTTTTTGTCAAATTTGACCATATTTTAGATTCAATTGAGACATAATTTAGTAACATATAAGTTTTAATTTTGATCATATTTCAATCAAATTTGATTGTGATATAAATCACCTCAAATAAATTGCCCTCATTGCATGCTCTTCTTGAGTTCTATTGAGAAGAGAGGGCGCAAACAATTTTCAGGTACTTACTCCTATATCAATATTTTAAAAGTTAACTATATGGATTTGATTTACCATACGAAAACGGACTGGACTTAACATCCGACAATGAACTTATTTTACCATATGAGAATGGACTTGACCTGTCATGTGATGATAGATTTATTTTACCATATGAGAGTGGACTTGGTTAGCCTCATGGAGAGGATAGTTGTTACAATAAGTGGACTTGAGCTAGCACAATGAGTGGTCTTGATTTATCATAATGAATGGGCTTGAGTTGCCACAATAAAGTGGACTTGATTTATCACAAAAAGTGGACTTAATTTACTATTTAAAAGTGAGTTTGTTCTACTATCTAAAAGTGAACTTGATTTATCAAATAGATATGAGCTTAATCACTACATAACATGGACTTGATTTGCCATATAAAAGTGAATTTAATTTCACCACATGGAAGTGGACTTGATTTGCTATGTGAAAGTAGACTTGATTGTCATGTGGAAGTGGACATAAGTTGCCACGTGAAGTGGACTTGGTTAGCCATAGAATTAGGGGCCTAGGGAGAGATATGCCCCCGATTTTGCTCACTTTAGATATGGTTGATAATTAAACCAGTTGGTCCAAGCGATTTAACTTTGATTGTTTGGAAGCGTATCTTGAGGGCCATCTTGAAGCTTCTCTATTTTGTCGTTCAAACCATGTCTTGGTAGGGCAAAGAATAAAGTAGAGGGTTGCTATTTTCATTGGACTTATCTTCTATAATGCCATATTGACTTGTTGGAGTAGGACATGCTGTAGTGGTCAACTAATTTAATGAGCAGACACTTTGGTTAATGCTTATCAAATTGTAGCACTTCAAGCTAACAATTCATCTTTTAGAAGGTCAAATTGGTGCTGAGCTTTAAGAGAATTAACCTTACAAAGTGATGTTCTCTCCTTTTTTTCCCTTTTTACTTTGATTATGATATTGGAAAAAGTAAATGATACAAAACATATGTGTTTGTTTTTATTATTTTTCTGGAAAGAAAAATTTCTATAGATTTATTATTTAAAATATATTTTAGTAGACATGTGATGTATCCTTCTATTTTTGATTAAGGCCTCCTACTTGGTTAGGTTTCTTGAACAAGGATGACTTTAGTCTCAAAAGGTGATAGCTCACCAATTGTCCTCCCCTTATACCTCTTTCCTAGTCCAATATTTTTTTCAAGAACTTGTTTGGCAACTTCGTTACTTTCATCGTATTCCAATTAGTTAGTTGCTTCTTTGACTTTAATTTTGATCTTGAATGCCTCTTAACCTCAATTTTTAAGATTTACACAACTACAGATGTCAACCAGTATTTATTCTTTGGGTCATCTTTCTTGGTTGATACATCAAAATGAGGCTAGGTCAATCCTCCTAATTCCGGTATACGATTCAATTTTCTTCCTCCTTTTATTTTTTTTTTCATTTCTTTCTTCTTTTTTTAGCAATCGCATTCCTCTTTTGAGGATCCAAGGTTTGTAGCTTATAGATGCCAATCGATTCTTACTCTTTGAATCCACCTTTCTTGGTTTGGTTTTCCACATGAGGTTTTTCCATTTGGGACTTTTTTTATTTTTTTTTTGCTTGTTTCTTTTTTTCCTTTTTTGATTACTGCCTGTAGAAGGACATTTTCAAGACATTATCTTTTATTTTTAGTACTTTGTCTTTGAAGCTTCCCTATAAGAGTTATAGTTACTTGCAAATTGGTCACCATATTGTTAGACTTGATACCTAAAGTTAAATTAGGGTGTAGGTGGGTGGGGAGGTGTTGGGATTCCAACTTTACCATATTTCATTAGTGACTATCCTTGGCTTCATTGCCCTTTTCACGTTCAAAGACTTTATCTCTAAAATAGAATGTATTTCACCTGAATGCTAAGAAATTTTTTTTTGTTTTATGTTTTTTCTGTTCTCTTTTTTCTTTGTTTTGCCTTAAGAAGTATGAAATGCATACTTGACTAGTTAATTTGATTTGACTAGATGTTCCATCATAAGCTAGATATTTTTTTTCTTTGCGGTTTCAAAGCTCATGCAAGCTTTTAACTCTTCCATGTTGTAAACATAGCGTGAGCATCCTTCTTTTTAAATTTAGTTGCTCATCCATTAGTAAGTCTCATGTTAGAAGATGACATTGCTCCTTTCATAGCTAAAGAAGGTTGAAGGCATGTTCTTCTCTTATTCTCCTTTAGCTCTTGTAGCATTGGAGGTGAAGCTTATAGAATCTAGCTTCAGATTTAAATTGATATCCCAAAATTGACCAAATATCCTATTGATTCTTTCTCTGATAAATAGTAAGAAGTCTATTTGAGATGCTTTTTATCACAATTAAATTTAATTAGAATATGATTAAAATTAAAACTTGTATGTCATTAAATTATGGCTCAAATGTGGGTCTCAGTCAATAATTTAGACTTGAGCCCAAATTTTCAATGATTCAGATCCAAATTACGCTTAATTTTCAGTCAAACTTAAATTACATTGAAGTTTGACTAAAAATTAAGCGCAATTTGGATCTGAATCATTGAAAATTTAGGCTCAAGTTAGGCTTAATTCAAATGAGCTGAGTGGGCTAGATATTTGGACCAAAATTAGGTCCAAAATTCATCTAAAATTTGTACCAAAATAAAAAAATATAAAAAATTTTCAAATAAGTCCTTTAACGAAATAAATCTGATAAAGGGGTCTTTGGTCAGATTCTTTTTACATATAGGTCCTTGGAATAATAATTTTGCGAAAAAATCCAATAAAATCCTAAAATTATAAATCTTTTCCTTAAAATTTAGGATTTGCAAATAAACTTTTCAAAATATTGATAATTATAATTCAATTTTTATGAAATCCAGGGTTTGTTGATAAACCCCTTCAAAATTCTAAATTGCAAATAAGCGCCTAAAATTTTAACTTTTCACAAATAAGTCTCTCAAAATTTTGTTTACAGATAAGTCTAAATTTTATTTTAAAAAATCTTGAAAGTTTTAAAATTTCATAAACAAGTACTTTTTTAAAAAAAGATCCCTTGAAAATTGTAAAATTATAATTTAGTCCATTTTTCAAAAAAATTGTAAATAATCTCTCTATAATTTTAGTGTCCGAAATGAATGCAACTTTAAAATTATCATCATCTATGGCAAACAGATTTATCCATTTTTCTTTGCAAACTCATCCAGATTTAAAATAAGTTGTATTCATATCCATCTTCAATCATATCTATTATTCAAAAATTTAAACAAAAAAAAATCATTTTTAGTCCAATTTCATCTATTCGAATTCTATATAAACCCTACTAACATTAAAAAAAAAGGGAGAGAATGAACGAAACAAAGGAGAGACCATTATGAATTGGGAACTTGAAGTAAAATAAGGTAATTTTCTACCTTTCCCTTTCCGTGTCCTACCGATCTTCCTGTTTCCAAATGAGCGGTCTTGTTTACTACCTCGCCTGAACCTACCATCCAATGGCGGCCCATGCTACTGCCTGCCTCAGAATAAAAAGGCATTCCAATGGCTTACAACCAAGATCTGCACCATGCTAATACCTCTGAATGGAGCTGGCAGGGATGCATCTGCAGTGGCGTATACAGCTCTCTGATGGGAATAGGAACCTCGACTGCAAGCAGCGGCCGCTCTTCCGCTCCATTGGGCATGCACCCGAGTGTGACTCTCTGCCCTGCCATGCGCTACATCCTAACCGTCGGACCTAAACCCCAGGTTTCCTTGCATCAGCCAGGCTGTTGACCTTGATCCTAGTTCGCCATCAGCCGCCTAGGGAAAGTGCTCCAACGAGGCCACAAACATGCTGACTTCACGATCACATCTCTCGATGTCATTTGCTCGCGTCTCAACCATGCCAAGGACACTTCGCTGGGGAGAAGATGCTGCCTCCTTTCCGACCAGCCGGTCTGCTCCGAGACCTATCTCTCCATCACCACTCCAGCCCTCTCCAACTTCACCGGACTGATGCTAATCGCTGCCCACCTTGCCGTGATCTGCCCCAACCTCTCCATGCCCCTCCAGCCCTTTCCTTGCTCGCCTGTTCTGTGCTCCTCTGCCAACTTCTCACCTTCCTTGTCCCGATTGAAGCTTGCCACCGCTCACCATTCACAAGGGCCAGATCTGGCCGAGATCAGCTGGATCCAGCCAAGAGCTCGAACATGATGAAGATCCGCCCAATCCTCATCCCACCATTGTGTAGCCCACAAAGTGTGGGGCTGGGGTTTTGAAGGAGAAGAAAGAAGAAGGGTTAGGGGGCACCGGTAGGGGTGTGCATTCGATTAAAACCGAACCGAACCGAACCGGCCGAATCGAATTTTCCGAAATTTTTGAAAACCAAAATCGAACCGAACCGAACAGTAATAGAACCGAACCGAACCGAAATATTTCGGTTCGGTTCGGTTATAACCGAATTGCAAAACCGAAATTGACAGGGTTTGAATCTGGTCATTTGCATAAGGGATTAAGGGGGAAAAAAAAATTTAGTACAAGATATAAAACAACAATACAGCAGGAGCAACACAGCAGCAGCAGGAGCAACACAGCAGCAAGCTAGGAGCAGCAGCACTTGAAGTATAATGTACATAATTGTCATATTTGCAAGAGCAGGCAGCAGCAGGAGCAACACAAGCACACAGCAGGAGGCTAGGAGCAGCAGCAACAGGAGCAACACAGCAGGAGCAGCAGCAGCAGCCAGCAGGAGCAAGTGAGCAACACAGCAGGAGTAGCAGCAGCAACAACAACACAGCAGGAGCAATACAGCAGGAGGCTAGGAGCAGCAGCAGCAGCCACAGCCAGCAAGAGCAATACAGCAGGAGCAAGTGAGCAACACAGCAGGAGCAGCAGCAGCAACAACAACACAGCAGGAGCAACACAGCAGGAGGCTAGGAGCAGCAGCAGCAGCCACAGCTAGCAAGAGCAATACAGCAGGAGCAAGTGAGCAACACAGCAGGAGCAGCAGCAGCAACAACAACACAGCAGGAGCAACACAGCAGGAGGCTAGGAGCAGCAGCAGCAGGAGCATCAGCAGCAGGAGGAGCAGGAGGCTAGGAGCAGCAGCAACAACAACAACACAGCAGGAGCAACACAGCAGGAGGCTAAGAGCAGCAGGAGCAGAAGGAGCAGGAGCAGCAGGAGCAGGAGCAACACAGCAGGAGGCTAGGAGCAGCAGCAGCAGGAGCAACACAGCAGGAGCAAGTAAGCAACACAGTAGGAGCAGCAGCAGCAACAACAACACAGCAGGAGCAACATAGCAGGAGCAACACAGCAGGAGGCTAGGAGCAGGAGCAGCAGCAGCAGCAGCAACAGCAGGAGCAGGAGCAACACAGCAGGAGCAGCAGGAGGCTAGGAGCAGCACCCCTAGGAGCAACACAGCAGGAGCAAGTGAGCAACACAGCAGGAGAAGAAGGAGGCTAGGAGCAGCAGCAACAACAACAACACAGCAGGAGCAACACAGCAGCAGCTGGAGCAACACAGCAGGAGCCAGGAGCAGCACAGCAGGAGGCTAGGAGAAGGCTGAGCAGTAACAGCAGGACAATGTATAGTTGCAGACTAGCAGTCTACCAGAAGCGGGCAAGCTGCAAAACACTTCAACAGCTCAAATTCATGTAACAAGATAGTTCAAGACTTCAAGTCGCAGGAGCAGCAGTCAGCAGAGCAGCAGGAGCAGCATAGGAGCAGGAGCAGCACAGCAGCAGGAGCATGTATATTGTATAGTATCAGAAGCTGGCAAGCTGCACTACTGCAGAACACTTCAACAGTTATGTGGTTTAGAATAAATATGATCAACTGTAATTATGTGGTTCAGAATAAATAACAGTAATTATGTGGTTCAAAATAAATATGATCAATTCAGTAATCAGTTAGCATTTTAACTTTGAAGGATTATATCATGCCAAATGATCCATTAAGAAAAAAGCTTGAGAAATCTCCTGTAGTCCTGTGTACAGAAGTAACAAAACAGAAGCCAGAACTCAGAAGGCCCAGAACCAGAAGTTCCAACTTCCAAGCAGCATAACATTACTAGGGTGAAGCCAAAGAATGAGACAATCGTCCAATCAGTCACTTGCCCATATGCGAGCATAGCATATGGCAATGAGCCAATGATTCAACATCTTCATCGCCTCAAACAGCTTATGAAAAATTCAACAAATATTATTAAAAAAACCATAAAACAATTCCAAGAGGGTCATACTGTCATATTCCCTCTCTTGCTGTCCCCGTGAGCGAATGGTAGGTAGTGGTTGCCTTCACAGGCCATCCAAACAACCATGCCATTGCTACAAGTAGGGGTGTGCATTCGGTTAAAACCGAACCGAACCGAACCAACCAGAGTAGGGGACCATTGGAACACCTCCGCATCAAAACACCAAAGACAAAAAAAACCTCAAATAAAAGCAAAAATTCAAGAGGCTCAGATGGCTTTAATGCATCATCAAAAACGAAGATGTCTCCCCTCAGGCATCAACCTGCTTGGCTGCTCCTGCAAAATAATAGTTGGATACATACCTATCCCTCGATAGTTGGATCATACTGTTGAACCTAAAAAACATAGTAAAATATCATCACAGTAAAAGCAATTAAGAAAATATCAGGTGAGTAGGTAACTGGGTAAGGAACTAAGGACAGTAAGATTATAACTTCACACATGCACTGATGCTGCGATGCACATGAATGATAAGGATATATAAGAATGAATCTGTAAGAGATGACCATAGAAAGTTAGGAACATGAACAGAAATGCATAAAAAATAAGTAAACATATTCAAACCTTAAGATGACTTTTCAAAATTCAACGGTTGCGACATCCAATTTCATTTTTATCAACTCTGAAATAAAAAAATCAATCAATGATTATCTGATCATAATAAAGAAATATACAATACAATAATAAAAATATTAGCAATGCAAATCTTACCCTCTTGAATCTTTTCAAGTTCTTCCAAACTTTCCTCAACATTGATTTCTGTTTTTGAATTTTTAATCCAATCTTGAGTGCAAATGAGAGCTTGTACTAGTGTAGGAGTCAAAGAGCTACGAAAACGATCAAGTACGTGCCCTCCTGTACTAAAAGCTGATTCAGAGGCCACTGTAGAGATAGGTATAGCTAACATATCACGAGCCATGTGTGACAAAATAGGAAATCTGCAGCTATTCACTTTCCAGAAGCCCAGAACATCAAAGTTTGGCTCATTTTTTTCAAGATCCTCTGATAAATACTTGTCTATCTCAGACTTCATTTCATCACCCATGAAACTTTTCCTATGCTCAGCAAATAGACTGCTTAAGATGTACTTACCTGATTGCTTTCGCATACTTGATCCTTCACCAGATGGCATTCCTCCCGGCTGTAGTCGCATTCTGTACTCTCTGAACAAATCATATACAACTTCACGCAACCTTCTCCTCATCATAACACCTCTTTCACCTTCATACATTTTTTCAACTCCAAACTCAACATATTCTAACTTGCGTCTTGGATCAAAGACAACAGGAACAAAGAGAAGCATATTAATCTTCTCTGGCTCACCCCAATACTTGTCATATTTGTCTTTCATCACAGCAGCCATTTCTTGGATTTTTGTATCACCGCTGACCTTCCACAGATTCAAAAGAAGGTTAACTTGACAAATTTCATCAAAAAATAAATTACTTGTAACATACATAGAGCCAGAAACTCTAAGAGTCAACTCATAGAAATGCTCTAAGAATGTAATAAGTCGCCTGACATTCTGCCAGTCAAAAGACAGAGGAGTTCCATCTTCATGATGGAAATTGCTATCTTCCTCTTCAAATTTTTCAAAAGCCCTCTCAAAAGTTTGAGCTGCTTCAAGCATCATATAGGTGGAATTCCACCTTGTGGATACATCCAAACAAAGACATTTCCTGCTTTCAATTTTTTCAATTTCCACACATTCTTTGAACCTCTGCCATCTTGCTAGAGAATATCTCACATATTTAACAGCAGATCTAACCCGAGCAATGGAATCTGCCATCTGTTTCAAACCATCTTTTACCACAAGATTAATGATATGTGCTATGCAACGCATATGAATATATTTTCCTTGTGCCAAACAAGTGCCCCAATTCAAAATTTTTTTTTTCAAATAGGAAATAGCAGTATCATTTGAAGAGGCATTATCAACAGTAACAGTCAAAACACTATCAATTCCCCATTCAGAGAGGCATTTTTCAATTAGTTTTCCTATAACTTCACCCTTTGACTTGTAATCTTGCAAAAATTCAAAGGCTTTTTCTTCAAGTTCCAATCAATATCAATATAATGTGCTGTGATACACATATAGTTTATGTTTTAAATTGAGGTCCAAGTATCAGTGGTCAAACAAACTCTCTGTTTGGACTCTCTGAAATACTATTTCAACTTTACCTTTTCATCATGATAGAGTTGAAAACAGTCTCTAGTCATAGTCCAACGTGAAGGCATTCGAAATCTAGGACAAGCTTGAGACATAAAGTATTGAAAGCCTTCATGTTGCACAAAGCTAAAAGGCAGTTCATCTACAACAATCATGTGTGCCAGTGCTTTTCTAATTTTTTCTTGATCAAACTTTCAGCTTGTTAGCACAGGCTCATTTGCTACTTCTTTTTGAATAGGTTGCATAGCAATTTGTGTTTGATGTGTATCAACATTATATGGATATCGCTTGCACTGATTCATGTGATGTCTAAGAGAAGAAGTACCATTTTTCTTTGAATCACACAAGAATTCATTACCACAGTAGTTGCATTTGGCTTTGGTTGACTTGCCCGGGTCTGTGAACTTTGTGTAATGCTCCCATACAGCTGATCGTGCTGCCATTCTTTTCCTCGGCATTGGAGGCTTTGTACTGCACGTAGACGTAGATACATTGCCCTCATTTGCAACTTCGATAGCCATAGGCGCAGAACTTTCCTGCGAGGCAGAAATTGGCATTGGACTTGGAATAACTGGATTTGTGCTTGAAAGCTGCTGACTGTCATCCTGGTTCAACATCTGTCAATAGAAAAATACAAAATTACATATTAAATTGTATGAAATCAAAAAACCCTAATTTAATTTCACAAAATTCAACCCTAACCTTGCAATTTGATCCCGATGATGCCGTTGTAGAACCCTAATTTCACAAAACCCTAATTTAATTTCACAAAAAATCAACCCTAAATTTCATAATTTCCGAAATACTCTCAACTTGCAGCTTAATCCGTTATAGAAAAATGAGAGATTGAAGCTCAGAGCGCGACCAGAGAGATATTGAGGGGTTGGGACTGAGAGTCAGAGCCTCAGAGGAGAGGAGGAGGGGGGTGGTCCGGGGGTGGACCGTGGACGAAAGGATTAACAATAAAATCGTATGAAATCCAAAAACCCTAATTTAATTTCACAAAAAATCAACCCTAAATACCCTCACCTTGCAGCTTAATCCGTCGTAGACTCGTAGAAAAATGAGAGATTGAAACTCAGAGCGTCGACCAGAGAGAGGCGTCGCCGCGTCGGGACTCAGAGCCTCAGTCCTCAGAGGAGGAGGGCCAGGGGCGTCCGGGGGTGGACGAAAGCTGGAGGGATGAAGGCGCAGCACCGCAGGTCCGCAGCGGCGAGAGTGAGAGAGGCGAGAGCCAGAGCGAGAGCGGCGAGAGCGAGGGAGGCGAGAGCCAGAGCGGCGAGAGCCAGAGCCAGAGCGGCGAGAGCAGCGACGCCGGCGAGAGCAAGAGCGAGAGCGCCGAGAGGGTTAGGGTTAGGGTTAGCAGAACAGCAGGCGTTCAAACCGCTCTGCTGAAAACAGAGATTATATAGGCGGTCCGGTCTGTTCAAGCCGATTAGACCAAAACCAAAACCAAAACCGCAGTATATAGATATATATATATAATTCGGTTCAATTTAGTTTTTACGGTTTTCGAAAATCAGAAACTGAAACCGAACCGAAATTTTAAATTTTTTTTTTACAAAACGAAAACCGAACCGAGAACCGAATAAACCGAACCGAATTGGTTATTCGATTTCGGTTGGTCGGTTCGGTTCGGTTAAAACCGAATAGTGCACACCCCCCCTAGGCACGGGTAAGGTAAGGAAGAAGAGATAAAGAAAAAAAATAAAAAAATAAAAAATTATAGTGCAAAAAAAATGAAAAAATTAGCAAAAATTAAAAAAAGAAAGAAAGAAAAGTTTGTTAAAAAAAATGCTTCTCTCATCTTGATTTTTGGTAGAATTTTATCAATATCATGGCCACCTGTGATCCTTTGCACAATAATAGAATTATAGCAACACCATGGCTACCCATGGTTCCTCGAAGATGGTTAACTCTTGACACCGTTGGAGCCACATGTGACCCCTTGAAGATAATGATCTCTTGACATCGTTGCAATCATATATGGCCTTTTGAAGATGGTGGACTCTTGACACTGTTGTAGTCAGACGCGGCCCCTGACATTGCTATAGCCACTTGTGGCCCCTTGAAGATAGCAAAACCACATTACACTAAGCCAGCCTTTGGACTCATATATTAGTTAGTTTTCAGACTCACATCCAACTTAGCCTTCAGGCTTACGCCACAAATAGCCTTTGGGCATGAATTCAAACTAGCTTTTAGGCTCACACTCAGTCAGCCTTCGAGTTCATACTCAATCAACCTTCAAACTCACATCCAAACTAGCCTTCGAGCTCACACTCAGCCAGCCTTCTGGCTCAGATTTAGCTAATATTTGAGCTCACTCTAAGATAACCTTTGAACTTACATCTAAGCCAGTCTTTGGGCTCACACTCAACCAACCTTCAGGCTCACACCCAGCTAGCATTTAGTCTTATACCTCAACCAACCTTTAGGCTTATATCCAAGCTAGCCTTCAAGCTTGTGCTTAGCCAACCTTCAATCTTATACTCAGCCAACCTTCGAGTTTGTACTCAACCAACCTTGGAGCTCGCACTTCATGTAGCCTTTAGGCTCGCACCTCTACCAACCTTCGAGCTCACACCTCAACCAATCTTTTAGCTCACACTCAACCAACCTTCAAATTTGCATTTAAGCCAATCTTCAGACTTGCATCGAGTCAGCCCTCAAGCTTGCACCCCTAAGTCAACTTTTGAGCTCATGAACTAAGCCAACCTTCAAGTTCACACACTTAAATTCGGACCACATATCTACCTAAAATTATTATAAATAGCCAAGGACCCTCAAATTAAATTGCTTAATATGACATAACTCAATCACATTGAAATTAAATTCAGTCAAAACAAATGGACAAAGGCTAAGTTGGCTTAAATGGACCTAAATTTATAAAACAAGTAGACTAAAATCTAAATAAAATAAACTCGAACTCAACCCTAATCAAGTTCAAGTTGGGTCAATTCAAAATCATGTTAAATCAAGATTAAACTAAGCTCAAAGTTAAACTAGAATCAAGTCAGGTTGGACTAAAACTAAGTTGAACTAAGTTAACTTGAATTTAAACTGAAGTCCATCAAGATGCAGACTCAGACTTGACAAAAGTCCAACACATGGTCGAACTCAACTTAAGTTAAATGAAATCAAACTCGAACCTGAACTATAGGGTCAAACCAAGTCCTACTGGGTATGTTAAACCTTCAGTAATACTCCGAAACTATGAACAAAAGGTTATGTTACCATCCTAATCTAAACCAAAATTAATTTGAATAGAACTAAATAAAGTTAAATTGAGTCTTAGTAGGTGTGTTATAAAAGCTTTTAGTAATACTTTCAAGCTATAACTAGCTCCATAAGTCATTGGTGATGCTACCAAATCAAAAAATTTAGTCGCTAATATACTCAAAGCTGTCGACCATACTTTAAAGCTATACCCAACTCTATAAGTCATTAGTGACACTACCAAATTAAAGTAGTTAATCACTAACACACTCAAAGCTATTGACCACACTTCAAAGCTATTCCCAACTCCATAAGCCTTTGGTGACGTTACTAAACTATTAAAGTTAATCACCAACATACTCAAAGTTGTCAGCCACACTTGAAAACTATACCCAAGTTCATTAGTTGTTGATGACACTACTAAATCAAAAAGGTTAATTGTCAATATACTCAAAATTTTCGATCACACTTCAAAATCATACTCAACCCCCTAAGTCATTGGTGATGCTGACAAATCAAAAAAGTTAAATACCAACACGCTCAAAGTTGTTAGTCGTACTTCGAAGCTAGTCAACACTTGAAGCAGCTGATGACACACACTTTCAAGCTAGTCAATCCCAAAAGCCATTGATGATGCACTCCTTCAAGCTAATCAACAATAGAAGCGGTTGATGACGTACTTGTCAAGCTAGTTAGCCTCAAAAGTAATTGATGATACAATTTTCAAAGCTATACCCAACCTTATAAGCCATTAGTGATGTCACTAAATCAAATAAAGTTATTGTCAATACTTAAAGTTATTAGAAATACTTCAAACTTCTCATATTCTCTTTCATATCCCATCAAACAATACCATCAACACCTGTCAAAGATCAAGTCGATTTGGGTTAGACACAATTGGTCCAGGGTAGGGGTAGTGGCACACATCATATCTTCTTCTCCACTCCTTATTTTTCTTTTTTCTTTTTTTCTTTCATATTTTCTATAAGTCTATGTTAAAATTTATTGTAAAGTGAGAGCATACACTTATTTAAGTTATATACCATCTTTTTCAAATCAATCAGATGATATTTTCTGATTTTCTTTTGTATCTCTATTTTATTAACTAAGTTTCTCATTTTACGAGATTCCTGATAATTATTGAGGTAATAAATAATAAGGGCTTGTGCTTGTTAGAATTCAATGTTCTCTCAACACCTCATATCACACTTCAAATTAAAATAAATGCTGATTTATAATTCGAGATTGCCCCCAGGGTATCTGCTATCCTGAGCGGTCAATTTGAATCCAACAAAGTCAAAATTGACTTTTGCCTATTACTTAGCCTTTCATAGATTAATGCCCAGGTTTGTGTTAATAAAATCTCTATTTCATCATCAAAGTTTGACATAATAAAATTTGACCTTTGCTATTATAACAAATTCAGTTTTTACCCCCATAGATGGACTTGACCTTTTGCCCTCTGAGTGGACTTGATCTTTTGCCCTCTGAGTGAACTTGATTCTTTGCCCTTTAGATGGGATGTAAGGGGCCGATCCATACTGGATAAGTGGAGCAATGATTAGATCAATTGTAGCATTAGCAATGCTAGGAGTAATGATGCTGTTAGTGAAAGTAGAAGCACCATGCATGAATTGGATGGAGTTGGATATAGCCTGATAATTTATATGGACTCTAGTTTTCCCCCATGATGATTATTATTTTGTCATCGAGGTTTAGCATAATGACATTTGGACTTAGTTCCTTTAAATGGGTTTGGCCCTTGCTCCTTGAATGGGAGGTCCCAACCTCTGGACAGGAGGTCTCTACTCCTTCGATGAGAGGTCTTTATCACCTAAGTGGACTTGATCTTTGCCTACTAGTTAGGAAGCGAGGGGTTGATCCATGCTTATGTGGACTCCATTTACCCTTGTGGTGACCGTTGGTTAACAAAATGTACCACAACTTTGCCCCTGTGATGATTGTTGGTTGAGAAAGTGTCCTAAACCTCTCACCAAGGATGATGGTGCGGATTGGGGCAGGAGGGCCACTTGATAATGCTATTTCTCTTTCTCTTAATCAATCATCAATTTTTAACTTTTCTTCTTCTGATATGTGCCCACTTTAACTAGATTTCTCTACTTAGAAAAGAAGTCAAGTCCCACTAGACATGCCAGTATTTGTGAGATTGAAATTGATCACCCAAGATAGAAAAGATCATGAGAAGTAACCTTAAAATAATTAATTAAAAGTGTGATAGTTTAAATGCGAAATTAGGTGATATGAGAACATGACTTCCATTAGATGCAAACCTCTATTATTAATTACTTTGATAATCATCAGGAACTTTCTAAAGTGAGAACCCTAGCTAATAAAATAGAAACACAAAAAAAAAAAGAAGAAAGCATGATTTGATTAATTTTGAGAAAAGAATACATGGCTTAAGCGAGGGCATATCCTTACTTTACATTTTAATGAATTTAAATAGATAAATGACATAAAATATGAAAGGAAATGGGAAGAGCTCGATATTTATTGTTGTCCCACTCCCGTGTGTTGGACCATGTAGAGTCTAATTTGGAGAAGTCTTGATTTGATTCTTCGTGGATATTGATGGTTTGGTTTAATTATTTGTCCAGTGCAACACAAAAGATGATGAGAGGAGTTTGAAGTATTATCATTAGTCAATAAGGTGTTGGTGATAATTTTATTTGACTTGAAGTATTTTTATAACCAATAAAGTGTGGGTGATAATTTCGTAACTTAAAGTGTTTCCATAACCGATAAAGCATAGGAAATAACTTCATTGTTTATAGTATTTGTATAGCCAATAAGGCATAAGCGATAACTTCAGGGTTAAAATATTTTCATAGTCAATCAGACATAGGAAATAATTTCATTGTTTAAGGTGTTTCCATAGCCGATAAGACGTAAGTAATAATTTCATTATTTGAAGTGTTTCCATAGCCAATAAAGAGCAGTGATAACATCAATGAATAAAGCATTGTACCTAACTGACTAAGTAAATTCAACCCTATCTTAGTTTGATTTGATTATTTAAAGTATTTTCATATCCAATAAAGCGTACGTGATAACTTCATTATTTTAAAATATTTTCATAGCCAATAAGGTGTAGATAATATTTTCATTTGAACAAGATATTATGGCTAATTAACTAAGTGAATTTCAGCTTACCTTAGTTTGGTTTGATAATTTGAAATATTTTGATTAACTAGTAAAATATTGGCAATAACTCCATAGTTTGAAGTATTTTCATAGCCAACAAGACATAGGTGATAGCTTCATTTGAACAAAGCATTGTAGCTTATTGAATAAACAAGTTCAAGTCTACCTTAGTTCGATTTGATTATTCAAAGTGTTTGCATAGCGAATAGGGCATAGGCAATAAATTCATTATTTAAAGTATTCTATAAGTGATAAGACATATGCAATAACTTCATTGTTTGAAATATTTTGATATCTGATAAGGTATAAATAATAACTTTATTTAAATAAGGTGTTGTGGCAAGTTCAAGCTTATCTTACTTCGGTTTGATTTGTAGAGTATTTCTATAGTCAATAAGACATAGGTGATAACATTTTGATTTGAAGTGTTTCTATAGCCGATGGGACATAGGCGATAACTTTGTTTGAATAAGGTATTATGGCTGATTTATTAAGTGAGTTCAAGCCTATCTTAGTTTAGTTTGATTTAGAATCTAGACTTAGTTTGGTTTTAAATTTAATTTGATTCAATTCAATATTAAGAATTTGATTTTGACTTGAATCTAATTTGATTCAGTTTGATATTCAAAACTTGATTGAATTATGATTCATTAACTTCTTTTGGTTTCTTCTTCCTAGAATCTTTGGTGGTTAGATTCACATTGATGACTTATAGCATAACTATGGGAACCATATGAAATATCCATTCCTAGTATCACTATTGACATTGTTGATGAATATTCAATTTACAATAATGAATTCAATTCCCCAAGCTTTCCATTGACTTTTAGAAGAATATTTATCAAATACTGATCATTGACTTTAGCAGGAGTAAAATTGATTTTGATCCTAACCAGATTTGATTCAGTTTAATATTCAAACCTCAATTCTGACTTGAGTCTAATTCATTCAATTTGAATTGAGTTTGATCTTGTGTTGGACTCTTATCGGGTCTAGGTTTAGACTTTGGTTCAAATTCAAGTTGATTTAGGTTTAACTTGGCCTCAGTTCAGGATCAGTCTCATTCTTATTTGACTTTGGGTTTAATTTGTCCCGCTTGACTTTTAATTTTGAATTTAATTTAACCCAATTATGGTTTAATCCAAACTTGATTTACTTTCAAATTGACTTGATTTGACCCATTTGGGGTTAGGTCTGAATCAATTTGATTTAGATTAACTCAATTTGAATTGTCTCATCTTAAATTTTATTCTATCAAGTTGATCAATTTAGGTTCATTTGGTGGTCTGTATGAGCCAATTTAATTTTGTTCATTGAGTTTGACTTGATCTGAGAGCTCTCGTACTATCATGATAACTTTAGATAAGCATATGAGTTGGCCTTAAAAGTGCGAGTCCAAATATTAGCTTGAGAAGTGCGAGCGTGAGGGTTAGCTTAAAAGTATGAGTTTGAAGACTAACTTGAAATGTGAGTTCAAGGGTTGGCCTGATTCAATTGACCTAGTTTTAGTAGGATCAAAGACTAGTGTAGTTTTAGTGAGCCTGAAGATATGTCTGGTTTGACGGACTCAAAGGCTGGCATGATTTTGGTGGACCCGAAAACTAAACTGGTTTTGGTTGGCTCGAAGGCTAATTTGGTTTCGGTGGATCCAAAAGCTGACCTAATTTTGGTGGGTACGAAGATTGATATATAATTTTGACATGCTCGAAGACTGGTCTAAGTTCGATGGGCCTGAAGGTTAGCCTTGTTTTGGTGTGCCTAAAGGCTAGCTTGGGTTTGGTAAGTCTGAAAGCTGGTCTAAGTTCGACGGACTTGAATGCTAGCTTAAGTTCTGTAGGGTTCAAAGGCTGGCTTGCGTTTGGCAAGTATAAGTTTACAAAGCTCGAAGGCTAGCTTGATTTTGGTGGGCCTGGAGGCTAGCCTCAATTTGGTAGGATCGAAGGCTGACATGATTTTGACAGGCCTGAAGGTTGGCCTAAGTTTGACTGAGCCAAAAATTGTCCTAAGTTTGACAGACCCAAATACTAGCCTAATTTTGACAGGTCTGTCTTAGTCAATGATCTACAAACATTCAAGATTGCTAGTGGCTGCAACAATCATAAGATCCATTGGCATAAAGAGAACCACAGGTGGCCACAAGCATGAAAATAATAGTCATGCAAGTATAGATGCGGAGAAGACTAGCGAGGTCGTGACTATGAAGTGAATCAGTTCTTACTTCCTCTAAACTTTTCCTTCAACGCACCTCTGATGTCTTCCTTTTATTCTATTTTTTTTGAATTTTTTTTTATAGCAAATCAATTTCTTCTATTTTTTGCCAAATTTTTTTTTAGCCAACAAGTTTCTCCTCTTTTTATATTTTTTTTTCTTTATATTCTTCCTCGTCTTTCCCTATGCTCCTGTGCTTCTTTCCTTCACAACTGGGCCATGGTGGCCTAGGTCTTCTTCCCTGCTGGATCTAGCCGAATCTGGCCCTCCAATCATCGGTAAGCAATAGGACAAGAACTCGGCTGTTCAGCTTCCTCTGTTCTTCAGTTTCGGGACCAGAGTTGACCAGATTTTGTCGGACCCGGCCAAGCAGGCAGCAGAACAGGGCTACAAAAGGGGACAACAGCTGCACGGAGCATGGAGGGGTGAGCCGAGATGGTGTGGGTCTCAAAGGCGCATCGGAGCTCGGATGCACAGCGGGTAGTGGCTCAAGCAAATGGTGGCCATTAGGGAGGTTGGAGGCAAGCTACAGAGGATAATGAAGCTCTAGTGTGGGATTTCGGGGATGAGGAGGGAGCGACCGACGATGGAGATGTGCTAGCCGATGATGCCGGGGTTCCAGTTAGGAGGCATAGATGAGGAGTTGGCTGCGAAGCTCCGACAGAAGTTAAGCAGTGTGATTCTCACGTAGATGAGAGTGGTGGAACCAGGGTTCAGGTTGGAGTTGTAGTTGGCAGCTCGTGTGGGCAAAAGAGGAACTGCCTTGGCGGCAAGGGTACGGGCAATAGGCTCATGAGAAATAATAGGCAAGCGATAAGGTTTAGTTGGTGATGACCAGCTAGAGTGGATGCGAGAACTGTATAGCTATAGGTCGAAGCCGACTCTAGGCATGGAGGTGATGCTGGAGAATAGCTCACAAGATGTCGAAGGTTGGAGATGGTGGAGACAAGCCGGGAAAGGGTCGGAGATGGTGTACAGAAGCAGTTGTGATGGGGTTGGAGTCATCCTCATGGGTAGCCAGTGTGGAGGCCATGCAGGGGCATGCAGCAACTCCTCATTGGTGTGGCATGGAGGGGCTGATCGGCAAGGTGCTGAAAACTCCCTCAGAGGGGGTAGTAGAAAGGCAAAAGAAAGAGAGACGCAGGGAAGAAGAAGAACAAGATAAGTTTCAAAACTTTTATCTTTCTTGCCTCACGTTCTTCTTCGATTCTCGGTTTTGACTTCCCGATCCATTTTTCTACCTCTGATTCCTCTCTACATGCTTCAACTAATCTCTTTTTTCTTATGTTAACAGGTATATATAGGATTTGGAGAGATTAAATTGGTTTGGAATGAATCACATTTAAATTTAAATTAAGAATCTCATTTATTTATTTTGGATGAGTTTTATTTGGATTGGATAATCATGAATGGATATGGATGTGGTTCTTTTTGAGATTGGATAACTCTATGAAAAGATATGAATGAGTATTTATTATTGTAGATAATAGTAATTTGAAAGTTGTATTCATCATAGACATTGAATTTATAGAGAAGTTATTTACAATATTTTAAAAAATTAGACTAAATTATAATTGTATAATTTTCAAGAGATTTTTTTACAAAAAAGACATGTTTATAAAGTTTTGAAACTTCTATGATCCTTTTTTAATAAAATTTGGACTGATTTACAAAGAAAAAATTTTCAAGAGACTTATTTGTGAAAAGTTGATATTTCAGGGGTTTATTTAAAAATAAAAAAATTTTGGAGGGTTTATCCGCAAGTCTTATATTTCATAAGGATCAAATTATAATTATCGATCTTTTTAGGGGTTTATTTGTAAATTCTAAATTTTACGAGACTAATTTATCATTTTAGGTTTTATTAGCCCTTTTTGTAAAATTTTTATTCAGGGATATATTTGTAAGAGAAATCCAGTCAAGAATCCATTTATGAAGATTTATTCAGTCCAGAAACTTCTTTGTAAAATTCTTATATTTTATCTTTTTTATATAGATTTTAGATAAATTTTGGACCCAATTTTGGGTCCAAGCATCCAAGTCATTCAGTCCAATTTGATTTGCATCTAAATTTCTTAAGAATTCAAATCAAAATTGAGCTCAATTTTTGACTAAATTTCACTGCATTTTAGTTTCAATTAAGCTATAATTTAGTGACATTCAAATTTCAATTTTTATCATATTTCAATCAAGTTTAATTGTAGTAAAAATCACCTCAAATAGAAATGACCTTAATTGCATTAAATTGTTGGGTGGTGGCATATCCAAGATAGCTTTGATCTTCTATAGATCAATTTTAATCCCTCGATGTTTGACAATCATTTGACTCAGGTTTCACCAATAGCAGAGGTTAAGCTAGGTACTTTTTAAGACCTTTAAAGGCTTTAGTTGCATCTCTCTATTCGTTCAAATCTAGGGCTCTACTTAGGTGCCTTAAAGAAAGGCAAACACTTATCACCTGACCTCAATAAAAAATGGTCAGGGCTATGAGTCAGCCATAAGCCTTTGCATCTCTTTGATAGAGGTTAAAGGCTTCATCTGCAATATTGCTATAATTTTCTCATAGTTTGCTTCTATTCCTCTCTCTTAAATAAGGTAGGTGAGGAATTTGCTTGACACTACCCCAAAGGTGTACTTCTCTAGGTTAACTTTGTATTGAACTTTCGAAATGTATCAAAAGTTTCTCTCAGATATTTGAGATGTCCTTTAGCTGAAAGGCTTTTCACTAGCATATCATCAAAGTAGGCCTCCATGTTCCTCTCAACTTGAGATTTGAAAACCTAGTTCACCATTCTCTAGTTCGCCACCCTTGCATTTTCTAGTTTGAAGGGTATTGTGATATAATAATAGGTACCTTGATCAATGATGAACACTATTTTCTCCTTATCTCTTAGGTGCATTTTAATTTGATGAAAGCCCAAGAATGCATCCAGGAAGCTGAGGAGCTGATATCCCAAGGTGGAGCCAACAAACTAGTTCATTTTTGGTAGTAGGTAGCTATCCTTGAGGCAAGTCTTGTTCAAGTTGGTGAAGTCAATGCACATCCTCCAATTGCCATTAGGTTTCTTTACCATCACTATGCTGTCCAGCCACTCAAGGTAATGGGCTATTCTAATTAAACTTGTATTGAGAAGCTTATTTACCTCTTTCAATATGGCCTTCTAGTTCTCAAGGGTAAAATGTCTCTTCCTCTACTTTACTGACTTATAGTTCTCTACCACAGCTACATCATATTGCAACACCAAAGGGTCTGTGCCAGGAAGATTCTCTAGAGACCAAGCAAAGATGTCTTGGTGTTTTTGGAGGAATTCCTCAAGCTCAATACTCACGAGTTCCATGAGCTTTGCTACAAGTTTCATTGTTCTCCATGAGTCTTCATCAATGATCAAGTTGATGAGTTACTCCATAGTTTGGGGTGTGTCTTTGTTGGTTCAGCGACAGGCTCACTAAACTGCCAATTTTTTGCTTTTTTGGACTAGCTTATTCTGCAAATAGGCTATTTCATACTTCTTGGAAAGGTTTTGGTCACTCTATGATTCTCCTATGCCATTTTAGTAGGAAATCTCATAAATAAGTGATAAGTAGAGATTACTGCTAGAAGCTAATTAAGTCTTGGGCAATCTAGAGTCATATTATAGGTTGATCAAGTAAAACTTAGACTTCATTGTAGAGCTTTTGGGATTTTCCCCAACCATGAGAAGCAAGTTGATGATGCCAAGCGAGGTGACTAAGTCCATAGTGAACCTAGTGAGTGTCCTAACATATAGCTGTAGATTCTACTCCATCTTCATTTGGCCGTAAGCTTAGATAAATAAAAATATTCACTGGGCTCTCCATATCAATCATAATGCATTGTGTATTGTAGTAGTCTAGGATTGCTGAAATTATCAATATGTCATTGTGAGGTATCGAGACTACTTCCAAGTCTTTCATTGAAAAGATTATATCTCTAGCTTCGGGCTCACGATGATGCCTCTTTTCCTCTTCTTGCGCCCCAGTGATGATTTGGCATTTGCCAGTTGGCGCCGAGGCTTTACTTTGGCTTGGCAGGCTAGTGCAAATTATGTTAAGGTGCCCTGTATTTGGCATGTTCTGTAGTTTGGGGTAGGATTCCTCTTAGAGGACCTTTGCTAGTGTGCCTCCTATATTCAGGGTAATTCAATTCCTTCGCCTTGTTTGAAAAATTGTCCAAGGTTTTCTATTTGGATGAGTATCTCAATCTCATCCTTGAGTTGTTTGCATTCTTCAATGTCATGGCCGTAGTCTCAATGAAAATGGTAGTTTCTTAAGTTGTCTAGTTTCTACCTATTTCCACAAATAGGGAAGGCCCTCTTCTAGAAATCCTAGTGCTCAATCTGGTCTAATGCTTTACTCTTTGAATTGTTCAAGGGTGTGTATGTTTGAAAAGGCATGGTGCCAAAACGGGACCCCCTTGTCGAGAAACCTTGATTACTCGGATAGTATTGGCCACTAGGATGTATTGACTCACCATATTTAGCTATGATTCATGTTGTTAAGTTGGTTTAGTATGCTTAAGCATGGGCTTGAGCATAATAAACCTGGAGGTTCTACATTATCTAAGCTTGACTCTACAAATGCTAAGTCTAAAGAGCCTACATAGCTTGTGATTGAGCTTCCAACAATGAGTCAGTTGTTGGACTGCAACAATGAGGGTTTGAAATTCTTGTCGATCTACCAGATCAGATGGTCCTTTAGGAATCCTTTGCTAAGTTGGGTCAAGTAGTGTCTTAAAGGAGTTATGAGAATCCACTGATGATAGGTGTTGGGGGAACCGAAAGAGTGTCGAACGGGAATAATATAGTGGACCGGACACCAAACCAACCCAAAAGCTTAAGCTCATGGGATATGAGCCTTTTTCACTATATATATTGGACCCTATCTATCCAATATCCGATATGGGACTAATTTATCACACCTGACATTATAACAGAGGGTGGCTTAGCACCTAGTTTGATTCCTAGATAACGATGGCCTTGATGCTCTAGAGGCATGATGGAAGGTGGCAATCTTTGAGGTCATTAAGGAAGAGAGATGGAGCGAGTGTCAATGAAAGTGCCACTATTGATGGAATCTAATTCGATATCGATTTTGATCCTGGAGACTCTTTGAGACAGCAATTTGCTAGGCTGCTCCTCCATTGATTTGTAAGAAGAAAATACTGTGAAGGTGATTGTCAGGAACTCTCCAGTAGTGATCACACCAACACTTAAATCAATTAAGTCCTTGCGTATATAGTGGAAGAAAATAACTGAGCACTAATTCCTTACATGTACAATTACCACAATATTTATAAATTGATGAGGTGGTTAAGTGCATCCTGAATGTCATGATTCTAGTCACATTCCCTTCAAATTCTAGGCATCAAATTGCTACGAATCCTAAATTTCTCAGGATTGGCCTCTCGGGATATATACAAATATTTGCTAGTTTTCATGAATACCTGATCACTTCCATACATGAATTGAATCCATTGAGCCTACTCAGTACCCTTGAGATGAGCACCTGCCTAGTGGTCTAGTGCTCTAGCCACCAATCTCATGAAGTGTTAAAATTACTTCAATGATTTTACCTCATTGTTGCGACCTTGGATGATAGCTTCGATAGATAGCTCGACCCATAGACGAGGTTTTGAGTAATTTTCGGTTTGTTGACTTGGACCACTTTAGTTTAGTGTATCATCAATTAAATATCATATATTTTATTTTTCTAAGGATTCAAATTTTTTATAAAATAAATATTAAAATTCTCAATTTTTTCAAAACTTGATTTTTTTTTTTTACAAAATAGATATGCTCTAAATATATATCTAAATTCCTTTTTCATTATTAGAAATACCTTATTTTATATTATCATAATTTTATTATATTTATTATATCTAATTGTTTATAGGATTGTTTTTCTACTTATATCAAAAAGTTATTGGTAATTTTGAAAGCCACGGGGGTTATATAGTAAATTTGATTCTTTTAACAATTACTTGTAATTTATCCTTTCAAAAACTATAAAATTAACGAACTATTTGGAAAGTTAATAATCAAATAACATATATATTAGACTTTTTAAACTGAGTTAGGGCCTTGGATTAGGTCTATTCATGTTTGTTAGTTCAAATGCCTAACTTAAAAGAGAAGTGAATTAAATTTTAAAATACTAATAATAAGTTTTCATTCAATATAATTTATTTTTAAAAATATGATTAATTTTCATCAAATTAGAATAACTAATAAGTATAAATGAAAGTGATCAATCCACAAATACATATAATTTGACTTTTGAATTAATACAAAATCGGATATTCAATCAATCACTATTGAAAATAAATAGAGAATAAAAGAGAGTGTAAATCGATATATGTTGTTTAGCGATTAACTGCATCTACTGTACGACCCTTGTCTTGATTTCAAGCAGTTCAACAACTCTACTGGTACTGATATTTCTTAAGGTAAAATTAAGTTTTTATATCAACTCGTAACCTAGAGTGTCACTTACTTAATATAACATCAAACCCGTATAAGTTCACTTGCCATTTGCAAATGTCACTCCACAATTGGATCACTCTCTTTTAACTCCCTTCTAAACCTACTTGTAGTCCTAGTATCCCTGCTGTGATCTCATGTTTTCTCCGTTTCCATTGCCACTCATCTCCCCGGGTTTCCTGGGCGACTTCTCTTCCATCTTGAGATGGAGAATTTGGAGTAGTCCAATTAATACATATTTAATTTAATATGGGCCCAATTAATATAGGTTTAATTTAATATGTTTTTAATTGAGTTAATCATGTGTATGGTTTAATAAGCAATAGAGCTTACTTTTTATTTTTTCCCTAAGTTAACATGTTTGTCTTGTGTAACATGTTTCTACAAAGGATACCTCCGGTTTTTGAACAGAAAATTTTATATTATCCTCCACTACATCAACTCTACTCTTCATTATTTTTTGTTCAAGCTGTTGTAAATGGTAATTGATGAATAGAAGTGTGTTGAATTCATGTCTTTAGTTATCAACCCACATGAAATAGGCACATCTTTTTTTTTTCTCACCATTAACTCAAGATATTAAATAATTAATTGAGTTTTTTTAGGTACAATGTCTTAAAAATAGTTAAATTACGTATAACTTTCTAAGTTTTTTATAATTGTATAAAACCCTCTTTTTAATTTTTATTAAAGTTTCAGGTCCTTCGAGGTCAACTGGGTTTGAAAAAATGTTGACTATGGTTAAGTTAAAATGTCAAATATTTATTTTATTCCTTAGCTAAATATACATCCTCTCAATGTCCAAAGTGATATTTTGCGTGGAAAAAAAAAACTTTCTTATTTGAGCGCTTAAATTTGAAGCTTATGTTTAAAATATGGTTATTGAAAATTTTTTTCCAATTTTTGTCTTGTTCTTTCCCAATTTTATAATATTTATATAGAATTTTTTTTAATGACTATGATAAGGTCTTTTGATTATAACTGTTAAAAAATGTATGAGTATATTTCTCATAAAAACTGTGACCATTGGTTGCTCCTTAGAGTTTAAAATCAATGACAATGCATATTTATAGCTCCCAATTGAGCCCCAACCACTCTAAATCCCATTGTTGGGACTCAAAAACAATTTAATCTTGCTTAATAGTTAAATTAGCAAGAAAATTAGACAATTCCAACATATAAACGAATGTAAGATTATTTTAAATATTTCACAATATCTTAAGTGGCGAATAAACAAAATTTTCTATGAATACTTTTAATTGTGATGGTAATATCATGCTTGAAGTTTTTTAATATATCCCATAACTAAAAAAGATATATTAAGTTTTTGTTAAAAAATAAATAATTTAGTATAATTTTAAAAAGTTAAATGTAATTAGTCCATTATAGTTTCATATTTTTATAGTCGCATTGAATTCTATACCCATGCCAAAATTGCAAAGGATCCAAACGTTGCATTATAGTTTTATTGATGAAGTCTGATTTATCATCAATTTTAATCTTACAAACTTTTTGAGATCTTGATTTGCTAAACTGCCCTTTTTTTATCTACACAAAGAAAAACTGTGAAGGAGATCGTTGAGAGCTCTCCGGTGGTGATCATTTTGATATTCAAATCAATCTAGCGCTTGAGAATGAAGATAGAATAAGAGATTGCGCATTAGTCTTTTATCTCTCTGATTGTGACATTATTTATAGTGCTCCAAGAGATTTGGCATATCTTGATTCCGCGATCTTGGGTAACCATTCCGCTGGATTTCTTATAAAGAAGGGATTGTTCCCGGATCCTTCACGACTAACTCCTGAAATGACTATGAATTTATCGGCTAATATGTCGGCGCTAATAGACCGAGTCTTATAAGTTTGATTACAGATGGACTTCAAGAGGTGGCCTCTTTTTCTTACGAACTAATCCATATCTGAAGTTATTGAGTGTTATAATGTTAGGTGTGAGGAACTAATCTCACATTGGATATTGGATAGATAGAGTCCAATATATAGTGAAAAAGACTCATATCCCATGGGCTTAAGTTTTTGTGATGGTTTGGTGTTTGACTCACTATATTGATA
The DNA here is from genome assembly GCA_005019695.1 of Trichopus zeylanicus subsp. travancoricus. Classification (NCBI taxonomy): domain Eukaryota; kingdom Viridiplantae; phylum Streptophyta; class Magnoliopsida; order Dioscoreales; family Dioscoreaceae; genus Trichopus; species Trichopus zeylanicus. The sequence goes on from RXID01016768.1 coordinate 25,761, forward strand.
TGGTTTGACACTCTTCCAACTCCCCAACAAGTGGTATCAAAGCTTCAGATTCGAAACTATGCAAACTCTTAAAACTAAAATTACCATAATGATGTGACTGAATTGAGTCGCATGTTAGTTTCTCTCCATTAAGATGGATCAGACAGTGGAACTAGTCTAGTAAAAGAGTTTTTAATTAAGAGTATTAAATTAATGTGGTTAAATCACATCTGAAAGGGGATATTGTTATAATATCAGGTGTGATGAATTAATTTCACATCAGATATTGGATAGATTGAGTCCAATATATATAGTGAAAAAGACCCATATCTTATGAGCTTAGGCTTTTTGGATGGTTTAATATCCGACTCACTGTATGGATTTGGTTTGACACTCTTTCAGCCCCTTAACAATCGAGCTAATAATAATTTAGTGTATAGACAAGTCTATAGCTCAGTTGTATCTGTTTACAACTTGCCTTTTAAGCTCAACTTTACTAACTTTTTTATCGAGGAAGTTTAGTTCAGAAATTGCCCTGTAGTTACCTCAGCCAACGGTTTTGGCTTTAGTTCATACTCATCTGATCTTCCCAAATTATCACTTAGTAACTTGATGTATCATCAATACCCTTCAACTCTAGGCCTCGTATCATTGGTTCAAGGCCTTGAGATTTCAAGCTTTCCTTTGTTTCTCGTCGAAATGGCTTAGCTTATGATTATCACAGCTTAGCTAATCCGAATTTACATTCTCTTCTTCAAGGAGAGGGTGAAATGTTAGCAGCCATAAGGTTTGGAGAATTATGCTTTTGGTTTAACTCGATGTTCTTGAATGCAAGGCGTTAGCCCCCATGACACTTGGCGAAGTGGGCTGCCGCCTCATTGCCTCTTACGCAATCATTTAGGATTTTGCTCCTTTTCAAGATGTCAGTCCGGAGCCACCTACTTAGTCAGCAGGACGATCTCTTGGACACATGGTGATTTGTCTCCTCTTAAGTTTTGGGAATCATATAGTGGACACGTGTTGTTAGATTCTAATAAGGATTTTGGAGATATAACCTTTTGGATTTTGTCGACCTTGATTGACCCATGTGGAAGTAATTTGACGATGTGGCAAGACTTATATGAAGGATACTATATTCTTTTGCTCTTACTTTAGTAAATCTACGATCTTTCATCTTTCTCCTTTGGTCTCTTTATCCTCTCCAAAAAGGCTTGATCATCCATAGTGCCTTCTTCTGCTCTGTCAAGCTCTAGAAAGAGATCTGTCATCACTGAGAAGGAGAGCATCCGAGGATAGGCAGCTGCCCCTACCCTGAAGAAGCTCTGAACTTCTTAGGCTACTTCAGTGCCATCTACCAGGGGCCCAAGTTTTGTGTAAGAACTGAAGAAGGAGGTACAAAAAGTCACTACTCATCTAACATCCACTCCATCTGCCTCAAAGACTATCATGCCTCCCATTGTTTCTCCCGCTGCAGGTGACATTTTCATATTTGCAAGGGTACACTCTTTGGAATATGCTACTATCTTGTTGTTGCCTTTAAGTAAGTTTTCATATTAATTTTTCTCATTTGACTCTTGATGATCCTAACGAAAGTATTTTACTAGGTGTTTCCAAGAATAGGATCAAAAAATAAAATAATGAAAGAAAAAGAAGTACGAAAACTTTTAAGATTTTCTCAAAAAAAAAAGGAAGAGTGCAAAAAGACAGAAAAAGAAAACAATGATAAGAGTTATAACGTAATCTTACATGCTAAATTCTAAAATTTAGTCAATTTTATTAAAATTTAAAAAATCTGAAATTTAAAAATTCTACGTAATAAATACAAAAATTTATAATTATCAAAATTTTAAAATCCAAAAAATTTCAAATCTTACTTAAGCAAACAGACCTAAAATATTATTATGTTTATAATATAGCAAATGGAAGTGCCAATAGTGTGTAATTTAGCGCGTCTAAACGGGGAATGGACTCCGTCAAGGCCCCCGCAAAGGCCGCAACGGATCTGGGCCCTTGATTTTGAAAATCAGGAATCCGGATACCGTGGTCCGATCAATGGTCAATAATGGGAACTTTATTAAGATCAAGGGTCCATAGTAGTTTATATTTTAATGCAGGACTTGAATTGATTTCAGTTAAACCAGAACATTAACTAGGCCATGCGCATTAGTTTGATTAATGATGGAATATATCTATTCATTGGGTGGATTGATAATGAATTAAGCACGAACAACAAGTTACAAGACAATGATCCGAGTTATCGGGTCAGCAAGAGTAAAACCCATTATTTTAACGAAGGACTTGCATCGATTTTATTTAAATTGTGAGATTAATTAGGGTTGCATGAATTAAGCACGAGATTAATTAGCGTTGCATGAATTAAGTAAGCACAAAAAAGCATGTGCATCGGGTTCTTATGCATAAAAAAGGTCCGCCTTAATTAACATCTTTGAATGATATAAATATCTTCGTTCACATATCCTGCCATCCATGAGAAAAGATTCATCCCCGAAACCATGTCTCTTCAACCTCTTCATCAACTACTTGTAGTACTAGTGTCCCTACTGTGCTCTCATGCTTTCTCCGCTTCCATTGTCACTCATCTCCCTGGGTTTCGTGGGCGACTTCCCTTTCATCTTGAGACGGGGTAAGCACGATTCTCCGTTTCTTTGGAGTAGTTCATAAGATTGTACGAGTGGAACTTTGCTGATGTTCATCAGAGTTACATTGGTTTATGTAGGTACGTTAGTGTTCATGATGTCGCCCGCGTGCAGCTCTTCTACTACTTCATCGCATCGGAAGGGAACCCAAAGGAGGACCCCATCCTGCTATGGCACAGCGGTGGCCCTGGATGCACTGCTTTCAACGGCCTCGCCTTGGAAATAGGTAATGTTTAATAACGTTGTGATTATTTTTTCTTGTATGCTAGTTTCAAGTAGAGATGTCAAATAAATGGGGTTGGATCGGCACAGCCCATTTTATTAGGCCATCGAAATTGTTTTGGGTAGTATTTAACATGATTAAAACAGTAACAGATGGTACTTGATACAGTTCGTAGACAAAAAAACAGTCGCCAAATATGGCTCACGTCTCACAACACTATGGGCTGTGTTGTACCTAACTTATTTTTAAAAACATTAAAAAATATAAATAAATACATATTATAATAGTAATAAGTTAGATACTGTTTGGTCGGGATCAGAATTAGAATTAGGGTCAAAATTATGAACCATTTTTTTTAACTAATATTTTTTTATCAAAATTAATCCTATAATAATTTAAAATTTAAAAAATTATTTCAATTTTTATAATAATTTAATTTTATAACGGTGTAAAATAAGTAATATTAATAAGTAAGATTAATCGTGTAGAATAAGTAATATTAATTTTACAAGAAAAAAAAATTATGAAAATGCTGATTCTGATACTGACCCCAAACCAAACAGTGCCTCATAACTTAGTGGTTTAAGTTTTTGGGCTTTTTTTTCAAATACAGGGTTTAATTATGGGTTGATAAAAGAAAATTTAATAATGGATCGTGATGACCAACAGGCCGTGTCATGTTGCGGGCCGTGCTTGACCCGCGGGTTACATGAGAAGTGCTAGATGCATCGTGCCAAACACAACTAAATTCTATAAATTTCAGACTGTGTCAGTCTAGGTCACGAGTCACAGGTCCATTTTAATAAGTCCAGTTTTATGGTACGAACGACCTAGCTGGCTACACATTTTTTATTAGCCCACATATTTATTATTTTATATTTTTAAAAAAAATTTCAGAAAAGAAATCTTTATTATCCATAAATGCTTATTATAAATTTTTTTTTAAAATATAAAATAATTAATATGCAAGGTCTAAAAAAAAATGTAGTGCTTTTTAAATGAGTTGTCAAAGTTTTCTTAGAATGGCAACCTAAGTTGTGTTTCCATAATGCATTTTGCTCAAAAACTTTTTCACCATTAATACTTTTCTTTTTTTGTCTATTAACAAGTAGATATGCACAAATATGAATTCTATAAAAAAAATTAACGGCTAATTACTTACATCCCCATAATTTCCGTAATTACCTACACCACCCTTCTTTTCAAGATATTTACCTACACCCCCCTAATTATTATTTAATCAAAATTTTCTTTAAAAATTTCAATTTTACCCTCCGTTATTTTTATAGTTAAATCCCTAAAAACTTATTATTTATTATTTAACTTTCGGATATTTGTAAATAACACCCTGTAATTATTCCGATTTACAAAAAAGTCTTTCTTCCAAACCATTTACAAATAACCCATAAAATATTTTATTTATAAAAAAGTTCAAATATTTATAAATGAGCGGCGAGCGACGGTGGCGAGGGCGGCGGTGTGTAAGCGGGCGTGGACGCCCGAGGCCAGCGAGCGAGCGCGGACGCCAAAGGCCAGTGCACGGGAGCGGACGCTCGAGGCCGGGCGGTGTCTTCGCCTACGCGCGGGCGAAGACATTGCCCGGCGAGGGGTCTATTCGTAAAATTTAGTTTTAAAATAAATAAAATTTAGACTTATTTATAAATAAAAATATTTAAGAGGTCTATTTTTAAATGTATAAACATTAAACTTGTAATTTTAAATTTTAAGTTTTAAAACCTTCAATGTCTTTTTTGTAAAATTTTATTTAAAATTTGATAAAAAATTTAGACTTATTTATAAGTAAAAATATTGAAGGGTCTATTTGTAAATGTACAATATGAAACTTATAATTCTAAATTTTAAGTTTTCAAATCTTCAATGACTTATTCATAAAATTTAGTTATAAAATAAATAAAATTTGGACTTCTTAATAAATAAAAATATTTAAGGGGTCTATTTTAAGATGTATAAATGTTAAATTTGTAATTGTAAATTTTAAGTTTGAAACCGTCAATGTCTTTTTTGTAAAATTTTATTTAAAACAAGATAAAAAATTTAGAGTTATTTATAAATAAAAATATTTAAGGGGTTTATTTGAAAATGTATAAATATGAAACTTGTAATTTTAAATTTTAAGTTTTCAAACCTTCAATGATTTATTCATAAAATTTAGTTTTTGATAAATAAAATTTGGGCTCATTGATAAATAAAAATATTCAAGGGATATATTTTTAAATGTACAAATATTAAACTTCTAATTTAAATTTTAAATTTTAAAAGTTTAATGTCTTTTTTATAAAATTTAATTTTAAAAATGATTAAAATTTAGACTATTTATTAAAAAAATATTCAAGGGGTCTATTTTGTAAAATGTACAATATATGAACTTATAATTTCGATTTTAAGTTTTAAAACCTTCATGTCGTCTTTGTAAAATTTTATTTAAAAAATAATAAAATTTAGACTTATTTATAAATAAATATGTTTTAGGGTCTATTTATAAATGTACAAATATTAAACTTGTAATTTGAAATTTTAAACCAAAATCAAAAATTTAAACCTATTTTATTTTTTTAGTTTAAATTTAATTATATTTAAATTAAAAAAAATCAAAATCAAAACCAATATTATATATTTAAACCGAAAACCGAATAACCCGAATCGAATTACATATTATACATATTTTGATTTTGATTTTTTTTCAATTTAAATATAATTAAAATTTTCAATTACAAATTTAACATTTAATTTTTATTTACATATAATTAAAAATTTTTAATTTTGATTTTGATTTACATATAATTAAAATTTTTTTTTCACAGTCTAAATTTAACATTTGTACATTTAAAATAGACCCCTTGAATATTTTTATTTATAAATAAGTGTAAATTTTACTTATTTTAAAACTAAATTTTATGAATAAGTCGTTGAATGTTTGAAAACTTAAAATTTAAAATCACAATTTTCATATTATACATTTGCAAATCAACCGCTTCAATATTTTTATTTATAAATAAGTCTAAATTTTATTTCTTTTAAAACTAAATTTTACGAATAAACCCCTCGCCGGCCGGCTTCTGCATCTACGCGTTGTCCTCAGGCGTCCGCGCCCGCTCACCAGCTTCGGGTGTCCGCGCCCGCCCACACGCCGCCACTTGCGCCCACGCCCGCGCGCCGCTCGTTTATAAATATTTGGACTTTTTTATAAATAAAATTATTTCATGGGTTTATTTGTAAATGGTTTAGGAGAAAGATTTTTTTGTAAATCAGAATAATTTCAGGGTATTATTTACAAATATTCGAAAGTTAAATAATAAATAATAAGTTTTTGGGGAATTTAATTGTAAAAATAACGGAGGGTAAAATTAAAATTTTTGGAGAAAATTTTGATTAAATAACAACTAGAGGGGTGTAGGTAAATATTTTGAGAAGGGGAGTTGCGTAGGTAATTATAGAAATTATATGGGTTTTTGCGTAATTAGTGGAAATTACGTGTAGGTAATTAGTCCAAAAATTAAATTCAATAACGATCAAGAGAAATGAAGACTGTGGACTTTAAATCTGTTGGATTTGATACAATGATTCAGTGATCCAATGGTCCGGATCATTGGATTTGAATCATTATTTTCACCACCATAGTGGCTAAATATTCAAATATTTTGAAATTCTGATAGTACAAATTTTTTTGATTGCAGGTCCCATAAGGTTCAGGAAAGTCGAGTACAATGGTAGCTTGCCAAATTTGGTGTACTTCCCTCATGCTTGGACAAAGGTGAATCTCCATGTGTCGAACTCTGATTTTACTACAACTCTTTTCCCTTATTTTTCCTTTGCAAAATCTCCTTCTTGAAAAATAATGTCTCTTCCATTGTAATTTTAGTATTTCTGACGTCGTATTTCAACAATTTTGGCGAAAACTTTCAGGTTGCCAATATAATTTTTTTGGACTCTCCTGTTGGTGCCGGCTTTTCATTCCAAAGTAGTTCTGATGGATACATTGATGGAGACATCTCTTCATCCAAACGTGTTTACAAGTTCCTTAGAAAGGTGGGTTCAACGTTGAGCCCATACTTTGATTCAATACTCAAGTAACTCAGCATGACACTTGGCTTTCATAAGCTATGATTCAGTGGCTCGCTGATCACCCCCAGTTCATATCCAATCCTCTCTACATTGGCGGTGATTCATATGCCGGAAAGCTTGTTCCCGTTATCACTCAAGAGATAATCAATGGTAACGTCTGTTCTACTTTTTTCGGTAGCTTTTGATCCTATGATAAACGTAAAATCATGTACTTCTATCCTTAGAAACTACTGCAGTTCCAATTGTGTTATTCCACGAGAGTCGTCTTGTTTGGCTAGTACTCCTTAGATACTCTTAGCTACTGCAATGACTGCAGAATAATATTTTATGTGTTACAGGTATTGAATCTGGGGATGAACCACACATGAATCTCAAGGCATGACTTAATATCGAGCCACCAAGTGGTTGCTTTTTATCAGAAATCATGACAACTGTTCCTGGATTTTGCATCAGGGTTATGTGGTTGGCAACCCAACTACTGATGAAAGAAAATTTGACGTGGCATCTCGGATCCCTTATGCTCACTATATGGGGATCATATCTGCTGAATTATATGAGGTAGCCAAATCATCTTATCAAAGGAGTTGAGCATAAACATGAGAGCTATGTCAGAGTTTGAGATTACATGGCTGTTTTGGTATTATTTCCTAATTTAATGATGCTTATCTTGATAATTAACTCTTGTCTTTTTATTTCTGCAGTTCATCACTAGATATTGTGAAGAAGAGGACTATGAAAATCCCGCCAACAATCCCTTATGTGCTACCTACCTTAACGTTGCGGACAAGGTCCGACTTGGGTACTCATACATTTTGGATAGTGCTACATTATGATCATTACAAATGAATTAAAAGCTTCTCTCATGTACATGCAGTTCTTTTTTGAAAACGACGTGTTTTATATTTTGGACCCCAATTGCATATTTCCAATACCTAATCACTTAATAGGAGAAAGAAAAAGATCCTTGAAGCAGAAGGATCCAGAGCTCATCAAACCACCACCTACTCCTCCTGCTCTTGAGTGCAGCGTGAGCCAAACCTTTCCTTTCATGAGTTGGAAAATCTATTGAAATATTAATGTTTTGCTAATAAATTATGTTTTTTTTTTTGTTCTCATTTCAGTCATATGAGACCTATCTATCTTACCACTGGGGAAACAACATTAAGGTCAGAGAAGCACTCCACATCCAGAAGGTATTCGCTGCTCAAGCTTTCTTAATACACCAATGCAATTGATAAACGAGAAAAAGGAAGGATTCTTGTATAAAACAACTGGAGTTTGTCGTTGAAATTGCAGTACTCTCCCATGTTTTTTTGTCTGTAAATGACATCAGAGGATTCTATTGATGACAAGCAGGGAACAGTGCCAGAATGGCAGCCGTGCAATATCGTTCTAATGTACACGAGGGACATCCAAAGCAGTATAAAGTATCATCATACAATCACTAGCAAAGGCTACCGAGCTTTAGTTTACAGGTGAAAATGCAGTAATATCCTTCAATAACACTGTTCTTTTGCTGTTAAGTCCTAGAATATTTTTTTTCTGACATTTCTGTTTTGTTTCTTATGCATATATAGTGGTGACCATGATTTGTTTACACCACACATAGGAACACAGGCCTGGATCAAATCTCTTAATTTCTCCATTATCGATGACTGGCGATCTTGGATTGTCGCTAGTCAAGTTGCAGGGTGTGCTTGATTATATATTATTTTTAAATTTTAGCATTTATTTAAGAATTTCTAAAGTTATAAGCTAATATGATTTTTTTGAATGACATAGATACACGAGATCATATTCGAACAATCTAACTTTTGCAACCATTAAGGTAGAAAATCCTTCATCTCATCTTATCAATTTGTTGGGATTTATTTGTAGATAATGAATGCTAATATTGAAGGTGATCTTCGTATTTTTTTTAGGGGGCTGGTCATATAGCACCACAGTACAAGCCCAAACAGTGTTTGGCCATGATTCAAAGGTGGCTTTCTAATAAGCCTTTGTAATGTGGAGGATTCTCGTGGTGTTTAGATATAATTAAGTTGCTAATTTTATTATGCGTAATTTGAATTGTATGGGATATTTTATTTGCGAATAATATGTATGCAATAAACGTCAGCCAATGCTTTGCAATGTAAGAAACTGTTTGGTACTTACAAAGTAAACATATATTATATTCCCAACTAATTATTCTAAAAAAGATTTCAAAATAAATCTTCTTTTAAATAAATGAACGATAAAAGTAGAATCATGTCTCAAATAAAACAACATTATTAACTTACAAGTCTTGAGAAGCATGTTCTCCACCCAACCACAACAACCAAGTCACCGTGAAGAAGATGGGGGAATGAAATTAATGGATGTCCCGACGAGGATAGTGACTGATCCTGATTGTTGATTTGAAATTAATGGTCTCATGAATTCGGACCTTGAATTCAGGCTATTGATTTTTCTGTCAACGATCTAGATCAGTTGTTACCTTCACGGGAGCAACATTGAATCTATGCTAGAAAATATAGTAAAAAACCGATTTTTTGGTAAGAGTATTATTGATATTTTCTAAAAAAATTCACAGTTTGGCCACATTTCACATCCGATTAGACTCGGCTCAGATCAATTCTTTGGGCGCAACTTGGTCCTGTACATACCTCCTCGACACCCACTGATTTGCCGCCATGCTCTCATTCTGCCTTTGACCCACTGATTCGTTGTATATTTCACCATCGGTTATCTACTGTTCACCCCAATCTAAAAATGTACGTCATCGCTCTCTATATCGTGGAGCCGAGCTCCGATCCTTTGTCCCCTTTTGCCTCTTTTGCTATGTGCTACACCTATGTTGCTTCGCTGTCCAATGGACCGCACCGAAAAACTCTGAGCCTTTGCTCGCTCCACTTATTTTGCTGCCAATCCTAGTCCCCATGTCTGGCATGCACCATTGAATTCCAATTCGTAGCCATCTTTGCCTCTTTTGTCGTCAATCTTTGTCCAGCTCTATGTCCTACGACGCAAAGCTCTTGAACCTTTGCCTTCATCCTGCTGCCTCTTTTGTTGTGAATCCCCATCTAATAAGCTTGCTTAATCCCCAATTTATTGTGGGAGCCTTTTTTTCACAAACCTCTAATTTACCTTTATCCTTAAAACACTAATCTATTGGAACTCCCAGTGGGCCGATAAAATTTCCATGTTGCGTATCATCCTAGTCATTTTCATTTGACCTCAAAATCTACTCAATTATTATAAAAACTGTCTAATTTCTTGAGAACAGAGTTTTTATTAAAATTTCTGTGACAGAGATAGTTGTTTCTTCCTGCTTTGTCTTGTATATTTCTCTTAAATTTAGGATTGAGTTTCTATATATTTTGATACATTATGATGTAATTTTAAATTTTATTTAGCTCTCAACTTTCTGAATAAATTTAGCAGCTATAACTTGATATATTACGAATACTATTCAATTTCTTTCATCTTTCAGGTTTTTGCATAAATTTAGCATTAAATTTCTATATATTTTAATACATTATGAACAAGTTTTTAAATTTTACTCAGTTCGTAGGTTTTGACATAAATTTAGCATTGAATTCTTATAAGCAATTTTCAAATTTTATTCAGCTCTTAGATTTTTGTATATATTTAGCATGGATTTTTTTATATATATCTTGATATATTGCGAAGTAGTTTTCAAATTTCGTTTAGCTTTCAGGCTTTCGCTTAAATTTGGCATTCAATTTCTATATATTTTGATACATTATGAAGCGGTTTTAAACTTTTATTCAACTCTCCAATTTTAGCTTAAATTTAATTTTTACATATCTTGATATATTTATAGATGTTCCCTTTTTGGATTTAAAATCTCATCTCATGATCTTAAACCAAACCCCATAATCAAATTATGTGTCCAAATCAATATCCAATCCTACTTCTGATTTTGTACCTTATAGGGATCTATTCAAAAAACTTAGAATTTTAGGAAATTATTTGTGTAAGTTTGGATTTTAAAATCCTTTGATATTCGGAAAGCTCCAAAATTATTTATTGGAAAATCAAGTGAACTTATTCACTAAAATCTAGAGTTCAAGGGTTTATATGCAAATTATAATCTGTTTGGAATAATTACAATTGTCAAAAATTATTGCACTTTTCTATGAACATTGGGCCAACATTTAAAGGAAAAATTGAGTTGAAAGTTTATAGAAAATTGAGTGAAATTTTATTTTAAATTAGGCTAAAACTTGGGTGAAAAAAATTAAAGTTTTTGGAAATCCAACGGGCTTATTAGGCCTTGGGTGTCAACTACCTCACATCCAAAATGGGTGCTAGGGAGCTAATACCCTTTCCCATTTGGGCTTTAGCTTGTTGATATCCATTTTGGGTCCTCCCCTCCACTAATACCCAAGTGCTGGCACTTGTAAATGAAAGGATACCAACCTATTTGCACCTATTCTCTATGGGTGCCAATGCATTAGCAGTCCATTTGGAACAAAATCTCGCTGACTGGTACCAACTGACTCTAGCATCAATAAGTTTTTGTTGTCTCTTCATCCTATAAATATAGTCCATTTTCACTCATTCAAGGGCCTAAAAATCATCCACAAAATCACCTTGAAACTCTTCAAATTCCTCATCCACTATTCTCTAACTTTCAAGATTCCTCAACCATTCTTTTCTCCCGATTTTTGAAGATTGGTAGAAGTGCTCCATGATAGGTTATTGGGAAAGAAATGGGAGTCATGCTAGTGTCATCAATTTCACTTTAATCGTATTTCTCTTTTAACTTTATTTAATTCGCATTTAGGTTAGATCAATAGATTAGAAATTATTATTATTAATAGTATATAATTCTCTATATTTAGGCAACTTGAAAGTTGTTAAGGAGAAATCTTTGGACTATCTCCCACCATGATAGTAGGTAAACCTCCAATTTTTCCTTCTATTTTTGGTCCTTCTTACACAATTCTACACCCAAGACTTTATATAATTGCATTTATTTTGTAGAGATATGTGAGAGAAAGCTAAAGATTGCTAGGAGCAAGGATAGATATACAACATGCCTATTAAGTAGGATTCCTATGATAGCTTCCAGAGATATTATATACTTTGGACATCATGTATACGACTCTTAACTACGTGCAAGCAATTTTGGACGAAAGCAAGTGAGATCGAGACTAGTATATAGCATGAACCAAAACCAAAATTTTTCAAGTAGACCTACAAAATGGCAATCACGGTGGGACTTCTTTTGTCAAGGTGATATTTTTGCTTTTACTTGCATTTCAAAACTTCTATTTCTTTTTCTTCGGTGTCTCATGAAGTGCTCAATGATTGTCCCTCCTTTAAGTTGCTTTGTTGAGTCAAGTTGATTGTGAGAAAAAATAGGAGTCAATCCATTTTTGGTCAAATAAATGTCTCTCATGGTTTTCTATGTCTGAAAATTGAATCTATTTGCAAGTAGTATATTGGACATAGGATCTAACCTAGGATATGCATTGTTTTGTCTAGGCTTTATAACTCCCACCTCAAAAGGTGATGAATTTTGTCTCAAATTTTTTTGATGAGGCAAAAAGATTGTACCTCACTAGACTTAATTAGTAGGCTAGGAAATATGTAATTCACACAAATGTCTCCTATGTTCTTGTGTCAATTCAGAGGCGGATGGGAATGTAGTTATACAAGTGAAACGCTTATCATAGAAGAGGCTATTATGGTTACAAGAAATTTAACCCACAAGTGGTTGTTACCTTCTACTCGAAGTAAATAACTTGTGAACTTGGTAATTGGAGATTTTCTAGAATATAGTTGTAGGAGTAGGAGAATGTCATACATCACTACATCTACAGTGACAACATCTAACTCTTTACTATTATATTTTCCATTGATAGGATGAGAGACCCTAACTATCATATTTCATGATATTATTTTTATGGGTAGGCATATAAAGGCAATGAGCCATTGATGATCCATCTCTTTTAGAAATTGCTGATTCTAGATGTATTCAGTTGGTTTGCCAATGTCTCTCATGAGAAGCTACAATCCTTGGATAGTATCTTCACTATGTTTTGCCAATGATATGCCTACCAAGTGGCACATACTTTGGATGTCATCAAGTTGACATTTAAGAAGATGCAAAAAGAGAAACATTCATTGACTATGCCAACATATGAAGGGAGAAGGCCATCAGATCACATATCCCCCTTATAGAGAGGTAACAAATTAACTTATTGAAAGAACTCTTACTAAGATAAAACTTAGCTTATTATCTTCTAACATCTACACTTTTGACACCCTGTACCATAAAAGCATGTGTTTAAGAGAAATTCCTAGTAGAATTCAATAATCACAGTAACAAAAGGATTTTCAAGAAAGCATGATAAAACTTCATTAAGGAGGAGATTCATAGTGAAGACAATGGCCAAGTCAGCCAAATAAGGGTATCAAAACAAACTATAGGATACCCCTATAGCAATTGATTGCCCTACAAACCATTCTAAGAGCCATTTTCCTTGAACAACTCCCAAACCTTTTGTGATGTTATCCTTTAGTCCTCCAACTTCAATTACAATTCATTCCAAGAACCATTTTCCTCAAACAACTCCCAAATCTTTTGTCATGTTAACCTTTAGTCCTCCAACTTCAATATGCCACCTTAAAACCAGCAACCACTAATGCACAAAGAAGGGCCTCATAGGAAATTCTATTCCCTATTATCTAAGTTAATCCATGTGCGTCTTGATAATGATATCAATTTTAGCGGACATCTCTAAATCAAGTTAACAACTTAGTTAAAATATAATAACTAGGTAGTTGAGAAACCTTAAAAAGAATTTTTCCTTCACAAGGACCCTCCCATAAAGGTTAAATTTTTAAGACAAGATTATGAAATTAATGGGAGAGTGAGAATCTTTTCTCATTTAATGATACATATGATGGATATAACTTTAAAGATGAGGATTTTGATCCTCTAAAATACATTAAGAAAGGTTTCACACTCTACAAAAAATATATAAAAGGTGAAAATCTCATTGAGGATTAAGTTAAAATGACCAACCAAGTTATTAATCAAGAGATAAAATTCATATAACGAGCTTAGAATTGAAAGGAGTATGATATACTATATTAACTAGGTAAGACTCCTATAAAAATTCCTTTTTTAAAACTTGTTGTGAATTCACCTAGACATAGAGAAATAGTTTTTAAGGCTCTTAACAAAATAGAAGTCAATGATGATGATTATCTCGAAAGGTTACCTTTATTTGTACAGGCATCTTCTAGAACCCAAACATAACCTCTTCCAATCAAAACTTATCTAAGAAAGAACTTAGAGATACACTATTTTATATATCTATAGGAATTGGTGATGTTACTATTTGCTTGATACTCATAAATAATGGGACCTCACTCAATATCTACATCCTAGCTATATTCAAATATCTCAAAATTTCAAAAAATAAGTTGGTCACATCTAACATCAATATCATAGCCTATGATAACTCTAGGAGAAAGTGTAAGGGGTGAATCTAATTCCCAATCATAACTATTGCCCTTTGAATTTTGATGATGATCAAACTAGAGTTCAATAAATTTATCTAGTGATGATGAATTTCAAGACTATCAATAATCATCAAAACTCAAGAAGCATTGAGTCTCATGATAAAGATCATTGGATAAGGAAGATGATGACTCAAAGATAAAAGAATGATAATTTGAAGTTGAAGATTGAAGATCAAGATGAAAACTCAAAGATGCTCAAAGTGAAAGATCAACTCAAGGCTCATAGATATGAAATTTTTATTTATTTGTGTTGAGTCAAGGATTTAATAGTTAGTTTATTTGAGCTTTTGGTTAGTACTCAAACTCATTTTAGAACACTTTCAATGGCCTATTATTTCTATCCAAGATCATTTATGAGTTTATGTCATTTGGGAACTAAAGTTGCAATGAACCAGTTCAAAGTTTTTCTGTAAACATTAGATATTCAAACTTTGAATATAGTAGACAAACTTTAGGGATTACTAATAGCTTCGAATGCTCGAACCTAAAATTTGGATGACTAAAGATTAGAGGTTATAAACTTCAAGATTCTCGGTTTTCTAGAAATTGGTCATCTAGTATAGGTATCGATCATTTAGTTGTGCCGATTCGGATGGCCAAACCTGATGATCAAATGACTAAACCTCTAACATTAGTTAATAATTTTTAGATGAACTTCAACTGTTAGGATATTCAGATGCTCAAATCTTAAGATCTGGATGACCAAACGCGGAAAATATAGGCAAGGGGGATTCCCAGATGGCTAGTTTCTATTCCCAACAAGTATATATGGGCTTGGAAATTCTTTACTTAATAAGAGAACAAACTTTTAATATTTTTAGAGTAATATCTGAGTTTCCTAAGCTATCTAGCCTCAATAAGAGATCAAATACATTTTAACTTTCATATCTTTATTGCCCTTGTATTCAATTTTTATGAGACTCTTATTGTGAGGTTTTTCTCTTTTTTATTTTTCATTTTCTATCCTTGTAAATACTTCTAGGATGTTAAGAGTGTGAGAGAGTCAAGGCTTTGGATTGGAGTGGCATTTGCTTGGTTGGAGCAAGGAATTATAAGGGGGCGATTTTGGTACAAACCCATAACTCTAGTAAAGAATCCAAGTTCTCATGATTGAGAAAAGGGTCGTGAAGTAGACACTATTAGTCACCAAACCGCATAAAAATTGTAGTGTATTCTTCTCTTTATTTATTTATATTATAGCATTCATGATTGTTTTCTTCCTTGTGGGCTTTTGATTTTTCCATTGGTTTGGAAATTAGTTTTTAATCTCAAAAGTGGTATTATTATTCCTTTGGGCTTTAATTGGTATCAGCATTTGGTTTTTAAATTTTTGATTTAACAACCTCAAATTTTTTATAATATTTTTTCAATGGAAACTTTTGTTATTTCTCATTCTTTTAAAGAAAGTCAATCTATTTTTTGTCTACCATATTTTGATGGAAATGACTACAATCAATGAAAAATTTGTATTAAAATTTTTATGAAAGATATCAATTTTGAAATTTAGAATTAGTGAAAAATAGATATTCTTCACCCACCAAGTTAATTAATGGGGTGAAAATTCCAAACCTCTTCAAGAGTGAAATGAACATGAAAAGTGGTTGAATTTTACTAATTTTATCGCTATCAATATTTTCCATTGTACTCTTAATAAAAAATATATTAAATAAATTTCATCTTTTAGAACTGCTAATGATATTTGAAATTATTTATTATCTACTTATGAAATGGTTGACCATGTCATTAGTGTTTAAGTCGATTTTGACCAAGAATCAAATTTAATCAAAATCCTGTCAAGATATGAAGTTGAATGCCACTGGATTGTGATCCAAATATGAACTCAATTGGACCTGAATTATGATCAAATTCAGCCAAATATTGAGTTCAATTTGAACTGAAATTACTGAAAAATTTGGGATCAAATTAAAGTAATTGAGTAAGCTCAACATTTAGACCAAAATCATGCTTAAAATTTGTTAAATATCTGGACCAAAATAAAAAATATAAATTTTTTACAAATAGATCCCTGGATTAAACACATCTTTATAAATGAGTCTCTAACTAGGCTTTTCTTATGATTAAGTCTCTATGATGAAAATTTTTCTAAAATGTCCTTGAAAGTTCTGAAATTTTAAATCAATCCATGCAAAATCTAGGGATTACGAATAAATCTCTCAAAATTTTATATTCGTAAATAAATCCTGAAAATTTTAATTTTTGCAAATAAATCCCAAAAGGTTTTTAGTTACAAACAAGTCCAAATTTTATTCAAAAAAGACCTTAAGAATTTTAAAATTTTATAAATAGATCCTTTTTGTAAAAAATTTCTGAAATTCACAAAATTATATTTTAGTCCAAATTTTTTGAAAAATTTGCAAATAACCATCTGAAAATTCTACATCCAAAATAGTACAAATCTTAAATATCTCCATCAAGAAAATAAATCCCAATCAATAGATTATAGGCCAATTACAAAATATGAAAAATATAATTTTAATCAAGCATTACAATTATACTATTCCAAAATCGGCTAATTAAATATTTGATTTCAATCTTCTTGAGGCTTATAAATTGATGGGGAACCCGCAAAAGGAGACAAAGAGAAGGAGATCATAACACAGATAGAGTAACAAGAACGAAAATAGAGCGAGTTTGAGGAGATTATCGAGAAAGGATCAAGAGCAACAACAAAAGACAAGAATAGGTACTTTTTCATCTTTTTGTTTCCTTTCTTTCTTCCCTTGTTCTTATCTTCTCCTCTTTGTCCCTCATTCTCTTTTCCTGTGAGGATACTGACTCCTTAATGTTGTGTTGATATTACCACGTGTAGTGCTGCCCACTCCTGTGCCTCGCTTCCACGCCCTTGCTTGAACCTTAGCTTTGATGGACCACCTTGTTGAAAGGGAAGCCGAACCGGTCTTCCCACTGACCTAGCTCTGCCTCTCATGGTTAATAGCCATGCTTCGCTACCAGCTTGCACTCCCTGCCTCTGGCTTATTTTTCAGATCATCAATAGGTAGCCAATGCCACTGCTTGTGACTGCTGCTCGTTGTGGTCGTAGTCTCCTCCCACGCATCTGTGATTGTCTCCTTGCCATCGTCCCATGCATCTTTGGCTAGGATCTCATTGGATACCGGCTAGCTAAGCTGCACATGCCCAACCGCCATCTCTCCAAGCTCTAGCCAACACTCCAAGCTCTGCATCTCACAGCCTGAGTTGCCTCCAGTTGTCCCTAGCCTTGCTCTACCCCTTATAGCCACACTGCCAGCGATCTTGGCCAGATTCGATATGATCAAGCTAGGAAGAATGCCGAGCCACCATGGTCCAGTAGAGTTTTAGGACGAAGGAGGAAGAAGGGGCATAGGAAAAAAGAAGAAGAGAAAAAGAAAAGCATAAGAAGAAAATAGAAAAAGTTGTTGAAAAAAAATCTCTTACTTTGATATCTAGGTTATCACTACCACAGCCACCCATGTTCTTTGGCATGTCAACAAGTTTCATCAACACCATAATCACCTGCAGTCCTTGCAGTGTCGACAAACTTCATCAACACTGCATCCAACCAACCCTTGGGCTCAAACTTGGCCACCCGTTTGGCTAAAATCCAATTTAGCATTTGGGCTCATATCAACTAGCTTTTGGGCTTTCACTCAGCTAGCCTTCGGGGTTTTACTCTGCTAGTCTTTGGATTACATCTAACTAGTCTTTTGGCTCACACTTATCTTGTCTTTGGGCTCACATCCGAGCTAGCCTTCGAGCTCATCCTCAATTAGCCTTTGGGCTCGCCATCAGCTAGCTTTTGGGCTCGCATTTAAGTAAGCCTTTGAGCTTACACTCAGCTAGTCTTGGAGCTCACATCCAAGCCAGTCTTTGGACTCATACTCAACCAACCTTTAGCCTTACACTCAACTAGCGTTTATACTTGCTTTAGCTAGTCTTAGAGTTTGCTCACACTCAGTCAGTCTTGGGGCTCATAACTAGCCAGTCTATGGGCTCACACTCAATCAGCCTATGAGCTTGTATCTAAGTCAGTCTTTAGACTCATATCCAACCAACTTTTGGGTTCACCATCAACCAACCTTTGAGCTCCCATCCAAGCTAGCCTTTAGATTCACACTCACCTAGTCTTCGGGCTAGCCCTCAGTCAATATTTGGGCTCACACTCAACTAGCCTTCAGGTCACATCCAACCAGCCATCAAAGTTGCACTCAGCTAGTCTTCGAGCTCACATCCAAGCCAATCTTCAACCTCATCTCAGTTAGCCTTCAGACTCACATCCAAGCTAGCCTTCGAGCTTACCCTTAGCCAACATTTAACTTTCCACTTAGCCAACCTTTGGGCTTGGACTCAGCCAGCCATCAGGCTCACATCTAAGCTAGCATTCTATCTCACACTTAGCTAGTCTTCACTCTCACATCTAAGCCAGCCTTTGAGCATTTAGCTAGCCTTGAGGCCTATACTCAACCAGTATTTAGGCTTGTATACTGCTAGCCTTCAGATTCATATCCAAGCCAGCCTTCGGGCTCATACTTAGATTGCCTTCAGGCTCGCATTCTTAGCCAGCCTTCGAGATCACACTCAGTCAGTCTTTGTGATAGCATCCAAGCTAGCATTTGAGCATACTCTCAGCCAACCTTTGGTCTCACATCTAAGCCAACCTTCAAGCACACACTGAGCCAACCTTCGGGCTTGCACATTCAATCAGCCTTGGAGATCACCCTCAACCAGCCTTCGAGCTTGCATCCAAGCTAGCCTTCAAGTTTGCATTGAAGTCAACCTTCGGGCTTGCCCTCAGCCTGCCTTTAGGCTTGCACCTAGCTAACTATCAGACTCTCCCTCGACCAACCTTGGGCTTACATCCAAGTAAGCCTTCAATTTTACACTCAGCTAGTCTTTAGACTTGCATCTATGTCAGTCTTTGGGTTCACACTCAGTCAACCTTCGAGCTTACATCTAAGTCAGTCTTTGGGCTCACACTTAATTTTATCTATTTGGACTAAAACTCAAATCAAAATAGACCCAAAATCCAAATTGAGTTAATCCAAATCAAATTAGTTTAGACCCAATCCTGATAGGGTTCAAATTGGCTTAATTTGAAGTCAAATTAAGTTCAAATCAAATCCTATTTGGGTTGAACTAAGCTCAAATAAAAACCTATATGGCTTGAACTAAGCTCAAATCAAATCCTAATTAGGTTAAATCAAGTTTAGGTTGAAGGGTCAAACTCAAAGTCCAACCAAAATCTGACCGAGCTTGAACTGAAATTAAGCTAAACCAAGCTAACTTGAACTTGCACCAAAGTCCATTAGGATGTAAACCCAAACTCAATAATGGTCTAACACAAAATCAAACTCAATCAGAATCAAATGAATTCAAACTCAAACCAAAATCAAGTCCTGAATACTGAACTGAGTTAGATTAGAATTGAATTCAAATCAACACTACTCCAACTAGAGTCAATGGTCAATATTTGACAAATATTCTTCTAAATGTCAATGCCAAGCTTGGTGAATTAAATCCACTAAAAAAAAATAAACATTCATTGTCAATACCAATAATGATTTTAGGAATGGATATTTCACATGATTCCCCAATCGCCAATGGTTCTGAGAAGAGAAAATCGAAATGTATCACTATCTTTCAAGAAGGATTTAGTAAATTGTAATTCAATCAAGTTTTGAACATCGAGTTTAATTAATTCAGACTTGAACCAAAATCGAGTGTTGAATATTGAATTGATTCAAAATTATTTTGACCAAGATAAGAGCTAGTTCAGAGAAGAATTAACTTGGGTTAAATTGAGTCCTGCTGGGTATACTACAAAAGCCTTTAGCAACATTTTAAGGCTACACCCAACTCCACAAATAGTGGGTAATGCTACTTTCAAAATCAATGAAGTTATCGCTTACACCACATTGGCTATAAAAATACTTCAAAATAAAAAAAAGTTATCGCTTACACCTCATTGGCTATAGAAACACTTCAAAACTAAATGAAGTTATTACTTACACCTTATGAGCTATAGAAACACTTCAAAACCAAATGAAGTTATTATTTATGATTCATTGGCTATAAAAATATTTCAAAACCAAATGAAGTTATCACTTATGTCTTATTAGCTATCGAAATACTTCAAAATCAAATAAAATTATTATTTATGCCTTATTGATTATAAAAATACTTCAAAATAATGAAGTAATCATTTATGCCCCGTAGACTATAGAAATACTTTAAAACCAAATAAAGTTATTGTTTATACCTCATTAACCTTTGGACTTGAACTTGGGTAACCTTCAGGCTCACATCCTAGCCAGCCCTTAGGCCTACATTTAGCCAGTCTTTGAGCTCACACTTAGCAAATATTTGAATTCACACTCAACCAACCTTCAGGTTCATACTCAGCTATCCTTCAAGATTATATCCTAACTAGCCTTCAGGCTCGCATCCTAACCAACCTTCAGGCTCACACTTAACTAGCCTTCAATCTCACGTCCAAGCTAGCTATTGGGCTTGCACTGAGGTAGCCTTCGGGCCTGCTTCCAAGCCAAACTTCGAGCTTGCACTCAGCCAGGCTTCAAGTTCATACCTTAGCTAGCCTTCGGGCTCACACTCAGCTAGTCTTCAGGTTCGCATATAAGCCAATCTTCAAACTTGTACCCAGTCAGCCATTGGGCTCACACTAAGCCAACGTTCAGGCTCGCAAACTAAGCTAACATTTGGGTTTGCACATTTGAAGTTGGGCTACGAGTATATCTAAAATCATCATAAATAGCCAAGTACCCTCAAATTAAATTGATTAATGTGAAGTAACTCAATCATAACAAATGAATAAAGGTCAAGTTGGCTCAAATGAATTTAAATTGTCCATATAAATGGACTAACACTCAAATCGACTTGGGCTCCAAATAAATCCAAATTGAGTTAGTCTAAACCAAATAAATTCAAACCCAACCCTAATTAGGTTCAAGTTGGGTCAAGTTGACTAGGTTAGATCAAGTTCAAACTAAAAGAGTTAAGCTCAAATCAAGATTAAACTAAGCTCAAATAAAATTTTAATTGGGTTAAATCAAGTCTAAACTAAAAGAGCTAAGCTCAAAGTCAAACCAAAACTAAGCTAAACTGAGCCTAAAGTAAAATTAAGTTGAATTAAATTGACTTAAATTTGAACTGAGGTCCCTGAAGATGCTGATCTGAATTTGATAAAGGTCCAACGCAAGGTCAAACTTGACTCAAGAAAAATGAAATCTAATGCAAACTCAATTTATATTAATCCCAATAGAACTAAATAGGCTCAAATCGAGTCCCACTGGGTATGCTAAACTCTCAATAATGCTCCAAGGCCATGAACAAAGGATGATGTATCATCCTAATCTGAACTAGAATTAGTTTAAATAGAACTAAATAAGATCAAATTAAGTCTCGTTAGGTGTGCTACAAAAGCTTTTAGCAACACTTCAAGTTATATTGAACCCCATAAATCATTGGTAATGCTGCCAAATCAATGAAGTTGATCACTAACATGCTCCAAACTGTCAACCACACTTAAAAGCTATACCCAACCTCAAAAGTTATTGGAGACACTACCAAATGAAAAAAGATAATTACCAACATGCTTCAAACTATTTGTCACACTTCAAAGATATACCCAACCCCATAAGTTAGTGGTGATGCTACCAAATTAATAAAGTCAACCAATAATATGTTTAAAATTGTTGACCACACTACAATCTAGTCAACCCTATAAATAATTAACAATGCACCCTTTTAAGCTAATCAACCCCATAAACAGTTGACGACATGCCCTTTTAAGTTAGTCAAGTCCAAAAGCCGTTAACTATGTGCCTTTCAAGCTAGTCAACCCCAAATGTAGTTGACGATGCATCCTTTCAAATAGTCAATCTCAAAAATAGTTGATGATGTGCCCTTCAAGCTAGCCAATCTCAAAAATAGTTGGCGATGCATTCTTCAAGCTAGTCAACCCCAAAAGTAGTTGGCGACGCACCCATCAAGGTAGTCAATCCCAAAAACTATTGATGACGTGATTCTCAAAGCTACACCCAACCTTACAAACTGTTGGTGACACTTCAAAAAAAGGAAAAATTAAAGAAATTATCACCTACACCTTATTGGCTAATACTTCAAGGTTGATGGAGTTATTATCAACATCTTATTAACTAATGAAAATACTCCAACCGAAATGAAGTTAACGTTAATGCCTTATTGGCTATGGAAATCACTAATGCTTTATTGGTTATGAAAATACTTCAAATTAATAAAGTTATTACTGACATCTTATTAGCTAACAGAAATACTTCAAATCATGAAGTTATCGCCAAAACTCAAAGCTATCAAAAGTACTTCTAACCAATCCCAACAAGTTACGAGCAATACCAAACCAAATAAAGTTATTGCTAATGCTCAAAGCTATTGAAAATACTTTGAACCTCTCCGATTCCCTTTTGCATCCTATCAAATGATGTCATCAACACCTGTTAAAGATAGAGCCGATTCAGGTTAGATGCTATGTGGTCAAGTGCAGGGGGAGCGGGGCAATAATACTCATTAAATCTTCTTCTCTACTCTTTCTTTTTCTTTATTTATTTCATATTTTCTATAATTCTATTTTGAAATTTATTGTAAAGTAAGGGTATACCCTTAGTTAAGTCATGTACTATCTTTCTTAAATCAATCAAATGCTTTTCTCTTTTCTTTTTTGTGTCTCTATTTTATTAACTAGGTTTTTTTGCTTTAAAAGGTTTTTCACAATCGTTGGGGTAATTAACAACAGGAGCTTGTATCTATTGAAAGTCATATTCTCACAATACCTGAGAGCATACTTTAAATCAAAATAAATCTTGATTTGTGATTCGAGAGCGTTCCTTAGGGTTTTCACTATCCTAGATGGTCAACTTCAATGCCACAATGTTGATGAATGAAATCCTTGTGAATTTGACACAGATGACATCTCATTACATATTTCATGCAATCTCCCACCATCGTGGGCCAATAATAGCCTTTATACTTAATTTTCATCATCATTTTTGGGTTTAATTAGTGAACTCCACAAATCCCAGAATGTACCTCATATGTAACTCTTTGATTTTTTTTATCGGAGAGACAATGAAGAAGTAGCTAATCAAATGATCTTCTATAAAGAGTTTCATTGATAAACAGAAAGTGCATTACTTTCTTTCTGAATTATGTCCATATAGATTTATCTTTTGGAAGTTCTCCACTTTTGAGATAGTTGGTAAATGGTGTTCTCTAAAATATGGTCTCTTCTATTAGTTTAAATTCAATCATATCGTATTTGATGCTGAAAACTAAGCTTATCACTTCCTTGCTATAGGCAATAATCAGAATTTTTTCTTGATTAGGATCAGCTAGTGCCTTGGCTAATTTGAGTAAGGAATTAGCTTCTCAATTAATAGACTGGGGAACCTTAGTTATTTGACTATATGGGAGTTGTCATATAAGCTCTTGAGCCTTTTCATGGTATTTCAGGAGTTTAGATTTGTAGATTTTTTGCTCATGATAGATTTGACTAATAACTAGTTGTGAATCATTGAAATATATAGGCGTGATATTTTCATGTTGAAAGTTAATCGGGTTTTAGCTAGTTTGAAAGCTGACTTATAATATCAGTGGGTCTGAAGACTGACCTATAGTTTTAGTGGGCTTAAAGGTTGGTATAAGTTTGGTAAATCTAAAGATTGGCCTGAGTTTGATAGGCCTGAAAACAAATCTAGTTTTAATAGGTCTAAAAGCTGGCCTATAGCATTGATAGACCTGAAGGCTAGTTTGTAATTTTGGCAAATACGAAGATTGAACTAGTTCAATGATTTAAGAACATACAAAACTGCGAGTAACTGTGATAGTCATAGGATCCATTGATGCACAAAGGGGGCCATGGGTGGCCTGTAAGCATAACATGACAGTCCAATAGGCATGGATGCAGAGGAGACGAGCAATGCCACGAGTATGAACTGAACCAATTCCTCCTTTTTTAAAGATTCTTCTCCTTCGACGTACGTCTAATATCTTTCTTTTGCTTTTCTTTTGATCTTTTTATTTTATTATTGTTTTTTAAATATCTAACTTTTTCTTTTTTTTGGCTGAATTTTTTTTTTCGCTAACAAGTTTCCTTTTTTCTTTTTTATAATTTTTTTCTTTATCTTCTTCCTCCTCCTTCCTTATGCTCCCGTGCTTTTTCCTTCACCAACTGGGCAATGGTGGCCCCGGTCTTCTTCGCAGCCCGATCCGGTGAGCAACAAGGCAAGAGCCCGGCTGCTCGGTTTCCCCTCTTCTTCAGTTTCATGACCGAATCTTGGCCAGATCCGGCCAAGCGGGTAGCGAAATGAGGCTGCAAATGGGGCCGGCAGCTGCGCAGAGCTCAGAGGCATAGTGGGGTAAGCCGAGTCGGCTCTCGGAGGCGTGCTTGAGCTCGGATGCACGGCAGGCTCACGCGAACAATGGCAGTCAGGGAGGTTGAAGGCGAGCTGCAGAGGATGGTGAAGCTCGGGCGTGGGATTCCGAGGATGAGGAGGGGGCGGCTGACGATGGAGATGAGTTGGCTGACGATGCTAAGGTTCCAACGAGGAGGCACAGGTGAGGCGCGAGCGGCGGAGCTCTGGTAGGAGCTAGTTAATGTGGTTCTCACATGGATGAGAGTGGTGGAACCAAGGTGCAGGCTGGAGCTACAGTCAGCAGCTTGTGCAGGCAAAATAGGAACTGTCTCGACGACAAGGGCACGGGCGGTAGGCTCGCGAGGAATAATGGGCAAGCTGCAAGGTATTGTAGGTGATGGCCAGCTAGAGAGGATGTGGGTGCCGTACAATTGCAGGTCAAATCCAGCTCTAGGTATGGAGGCGATGCTAGAGCATAGCTCACGGGTGGTCAGAGGTTGGAGATGGTGGATACAAGGGCCGGAGATGGTGCAGAGAAGGAGTTCGTTGCTCGTCGTGGAGCTGTTACCAATGATGAGGCCAGAGTCATCCTCATGGGCAGCCAAGATGGAGGCCAGGTCGGGGCATGTTGTAGCTTCTCATCGGTGCAACGTGGAAGACTATAGAAATATTTCAAAACCAAATAAAGTTATTACATAAAAAATTTAAAGAGTTATAAAAATACTTCAAAATCAAATGAAGTTATTATTTATACTTTATTGGCTATAAAAATATTTTAAAATCAAATGAAGTTATCGCTTATACCTTATTGGCTATCGAAACACTTTAAAATCAAATAAAATTATTGTTTATACCTTATTGACTATATAAATACTTTAAAATCAATGAAGTAATCATTTATACCCCACAGATAATAGAAATACTTTAAAACCAAATAAAATTATTACTTATACCTCATTAACCTTCAGACTTAGACTTAGGTAACCTTCAGGCTCACATCCTAGCCAACCCTTGGGCCCACATTTAACCAACCTTCGAGCTCACATATACCCAACATTTGAGCTCGCACTCAACCAACCTTCATGTTCGTACTCAGCTAGCATTCAAGATTATATCCTACCCAGCCTTCAGACTCACATCCTAGCCAACCTTTGGGCTCACACTTAGCCAGCTTTCAGGCTCACACTAAGATAGTCTTCAGACTCGCACTAAGTCAACCTTCAGGCTCACACTTAACTAGCATTCGGGCCCATATCCAAGCTAACTATTGGGCTTGCACTGAGGTAGTCTTCAGGCCTACATCCAAGTTAACCTTCGAATTTACCCTCAATTAACCTTCAAGCTCACTCCTTAACTAGCTTTCTGGCTCGCATTCAAGCTGGCTATTGGGCTTGCACTGAGGTAGCTTTCAGGCCTGCATCCAAGTCAACCTTCGAGCTTGCAGTCAGTTAGCCTTCAAGCTCACACCTTAGCTAGCCTTCGGGCTCGCACTCAACCAGCCTTCGAGTTCTCATCTAAGTCAGTCTTCAGACTTATACCCAGTCAGTCATTGGGCTCACACTAAGCCAACCGTCAAGCTCGCAAACTAAGCTAACATTTGGGTTTGCACATTTGAAGTTGGGCTACGGGTCTGTCTAAAATCATCATAAATATCCAAGGACTCTCAAATTAAATTGATTAATGTGAAGTAACTCAATCACAACAAATAGATAAAGGTCAAGTTGGCTCATATGGACTTAAATTGGCCAGACAAATGGATTAACACTCAAATCGAGCTGGACTCCAAATAAGTCCAAATTGAGTTATCCTAAACCAAATAAATTCAAATCCAACCCTAATCAGGTTCAAGTTGGGTCAAGTTGATTAGGTTAGATCAAGTTCAAACTAAAAGAGCTAAGCTCAAATCAAATATTAATTAGGTTAAATTAAGTCTAAACTAAAAGAGCTAAGCTCAAAGACAAACCAAAACCAAGTCAAGCTGAGCATGAATTAAAACCAAATTGAACTAAATTGACTTAAACTTGAATTGAGGTCTCTCAAGATGCTGACTTGAATTTGATAAAGGTTCAACACAAGGTTAAACTTGACTCAAGAAAAATGAAATCAAACGTGAACCCAATTTATATTAGTCCCAATAGAGTTAAATAGGCTCAAATCGAGTCCCACTGGGTATGCTGAACCCTCGACAATGCTCCAAGCCCATGAACAAAGAGTGATGTACCATCCTAATATGAACTAGAATTAGTTCAAATAGAACTAAATAAAATCAAATTGAGTGTCGTTAGTTGTACTACAAAAGCCTGCAACAACACTTCAAACTATAGTGAACCTCATAAACCAATGATAACGCTGCCAAATCAAAGAAGTTGATCACTAACATGCTCCAAGCTATTAGCCGCACTTCAAAGTTATACCCAACCCCATAAGTTATTGGAGACACTACCAAATCAAAGAAGTTAATTACCAATATACTTCAAGCTATCGGCCACACTTCAAAGATATACCCCACTCCCTAAGTTATCGGTGATGCTACCAAATTAATAAAGTCAACCAATAATGTGTTTAAAATTGTTGACCACATTTCAATCTAGTCAACCTCAAAAATAATTAACAATGCACCCTTTTAAGCTAATCAACCCCATAAACAGTTGACGACATGCCCTTTTAAGTTAGTCAAGTCCAAAAGCTGTTAACTATGTGCCTTTCAAGCTAATCAACCCCAAATATAGTTGATGATACACCCTTTCAAATAGTCAATCTAAAAAATAGTTGATGATGTGCCCTTCAAGCTAACCAATCCCAAAAGTAGTTGGCAATGCACTCTTCAAGATAGTCAACCACAAAAGTAGTTGATGACGCACCCATCAAGATAGTTAACCCCAAAAATATTGATGATGTGATTCTCAAAGCTATACCCAACCTTACAAATTATTGGTGACACTTTAAAAAAAGAAAAAACTAAAGAAGTCATCACCTACACCTTATTGGCTAATACTTCAAGGTCAATAGAGTTATTATCAACGGCTTATTAAATAACAAAAATACTCCAACCCAAATGAAGTTATCGTCAATGCCTTATTGGCTGTGGAAATCACCAATGCCTTATTGATTATGTAAATACTTCAAACTAATAAAGTTATTACTGACATTTTATTAGATATCAGAAATACTTCAAATCATGAAATTATCGCCAAAACTCAAAACTATCAAACTTCTAACCAATCCCAACAAGCTGCGAGCAATACCAAACCAAATGAAGTTATTGCTAATGCTCAAAACTATTGAAAATACTTTGAACATCTTCTATTCCCTTTTGCATCCTATCAAATGATGTCATCAACACCTGCTAAAGATAGAGTCGATTCAGGTCAGATGCTATGTGGTCCAATGTAGGGGGAGCGAGGCAACAATACTTATTAAATCTTCTTTTCTATTCTTTTTTTTCTTTATTTATTTCATATTTTCTATAATTCTATGTTGAAATTTATTATAGAGTAAGGGTATACCTTAGTTAAGTCATGTACTATCTTTCTTAAATCAATCAAATATTTTTCTCTTTTCTTTTTTGTGTCTCTATTTTATTAATTAGGTTTCTTGCTTTACAAGGTTTTTGACAATCGTTAGGGTAATTAACAATAGGAGTTTGTACCTATTGAAATTCATATTCTCACAATACCTGATAGTACACTTTAAATCAAAATAAATCTTGATTTGTGATTCGAGATCGTTTCTTAGGGTCTTCACTATTCTAGATGGTCAACTTCAGTACCACAATATTGATAAATGAAATCCTTGTGAATTTGACACAGATGACATCTTCTTACATATTTGATGCAATCTCCTACTATCATGAGCTAATAGTAGCTTATATACTTAATCTTTATCATCATTTTTGGGTTTAATTAATGAGCTCCACAAATCCCAGAATGCACCTCATATGTAATTTCTTTGATTTTTTTTATCGAAAAGACAACGGAGAAGTAGCTAATCAAACGACCTTTTATAAAGAGTGTCATTAATGAGTAGAAAGTGCGTGGCTCTCTTTCTGAATTATGTCTATACATATAGTGAGTCGGACACCAAACCATCCTAAAAGCTCAAGTTCATGGGATATGGGTTTTTTTCACTATATCTATTAGACTCTATCTATCTAATATCCGATGTGAGATTAATTCATCACACCTGACATTATAACAATCTCCCCCTTCAGGTGTGATTTGACCGCATCAATTTAACACTCTTAATCAAGAACTCTTTTACTTGATCACTTCTACCGTGTGACCCATGTCCTCACACCGACCTCTAGTGCTTGCGCCCTTTGCATTGGCTTTTGGCGTCCACACTTGTGGGCTCGCGATCCTAGCGCCAGCGCATGCGCCCTCTCTCTGACCTCAAGCCAACCTCGCGCGAATGCCCTAGCCCTTGGGCCTGCACTCACGCCCTTGCCAGTCTCGTGCCCGCGTCCTCTCGCCGGTCTTTGCCATGAGACTAACATGGATTCAATTCAGTCGCATTATCACGGTAATTTTTTTTGGTCTTAAGAGTTTGCACAGTTTCGAACCTAAAGCTCTGATACCACTTGTTGGGGAGCCGCAAGAGTGTCAAACCAGATCCATATAGTGAGCCAGACATCAAACCATTCCAAAAGCTCAAGCTCATGGAATATGAGTGTTTTTCACTATATCTATTGGACTCTATCTATCCAATATCCGATGTGGAACTAATTCATCACACCTGACATTATAACAATCGCTTCCTTGTTATAGGCAATGATCAGAATTTTTCCTTGATCAGGATCAGCTAGTGCCTTGGCTAATTTGGATAAGAAATTAGCTTTCACATTAATAGACTAGGGAACCTTAGTTATTTGACTATATGAGAATTGTCATATGAGTTCTTGAGCCTTTTCATAGTATTTCAGGAGTTTAGATCTGTGGACTTTATGCTCATGTTAGACTTGACTGATAACTAGTTGTGAATCGTTGAAAATATATAGGCGTGATATTTTCATGTTGATAGCTGACCTGGTTTTGGCTGGTTCAAAAGCTGGCCTATAATGTCGGTGAGCCCAAATACTGACCTATAATTTCGATAGGCTTAAAGGTTGGTATAAGTTTGGTAGACCCAAAGGTTGGTCTGAATTTGACGGGCCTGAAAGCAGACCTAGTTGGTCTAAAAACTAGTTTATAACATCGATGGACCTGAAGGATAGTCTATAATTTTGACAAGTACAAAGACTGGCCTAGTTCAGTGATTTACGGACATACAAGGCTGTGAGTAGCTGCGATATTCATAGGATCCATTGATGCACAAAGGGGGCCATGGGTGGCCCGTAAGCATAACATGACAGTCCCATAGGCATGGATGCAGAGGAGACGAGCGATGTCGTGAGTATGAACTAAACCAATTCCTCCTCTCTTTGAATCTTTTCCTTCTACCTACCTCTAATATCTTCCTTTTGTTCTTCTTTCGATTTTTTGATTTTTTTATTGTTTTTTAAACATCAACTTCTCCTCTCTTTTTTTTGACTGAATTTTTTTTTTTTGACTAACAAGTTTCCTTTTTTTCTTGTTTATATTTTTTTATTTATCTTCTTCCTCCTCCTTCCTTATGCTCCCGTGCTTTTTCCTTCACCAACTGGGCCATGGTGGCCCCGGTCTTCTTCGCAGCCCGATCCGGTGAGCAACAAGGCAAGAGCCCGGCTGCTCGGTTTCCCATCTTCTTCAGTTTCATGACCGAATCTTGGCCAGATCTCGGCCAAGCGGGTAGCGAAATGAGGCTGCAAATGGGGCCGGCAGCTGCGCAGAGCTCAGAGGCATAGTGGGGTAAGCCGAGTCGGCTCTCAGAGGCGTGCTTGAGCTCGGATGCACGGCAGGCTCACGCGAACAATGGCAGTCAGGGAGGTTGAAGGCGAGCTGCAGAGGATGGTGAAGCTCGGGCGTGGGATTCCGAGGATGAGGAGGGGGCGGCTGACGATGGAAATGAGTTGGCTGACGATGCTAAGGTTCCAACGAGGAGGCACAGGTGAGGCGCGAGCGGCGGAGCTCTGGTAGGAGCTAGTTAATGTGGTTCTCACATGGATGAGAGTGGTGGAACCAAGGTGCAGGCTGGAGCTACAGTCAGCAGCTTGTGCAGGCAAAATAGGAACTGTCTCGACGACAAGGGCACGGGCGGTAGGCTCGCGAGGAATAATGGGCAAGCTGCAAGGTATTGTAGGTGATGGCCAGCTAGAGAGGATGTGGGTGCCGTACAATTGCAGGTCAAATCCAGCTCTAGGTATGGAGGCGATGCTAGAGCATAGCTCACGGGTGGTCAGAGGTTGGAGATGGTGGATACAAGCTAGGAAAGGGCCGGAGATGGTGCAGAGAAGGAGTTCGTTGCTCGTCGTGGAGCTGTTACCAATGATGAGGCCAGAGTCATCCTCGTGGGCAGCCAAGATGGAGGCCAGGCCAGGGCATATAGCAGCTCCTCATCGGTGCAACGTGGAGGGGCTGATGGACAATGGTGCTGAAAACCCCCTCAGAGGGGAGAGAAGAAAGGCAAAAGAAAGAGTGATGCAAGAACAAGATAAGTTTTGGAACTTTTATCTTTTTTGTCTCCTTTCTTCTTGGATTCTTAGTTTCGACTTTCAGATCTGCCTCCGATTCCTCTCTATGTGCTTCAATTAGTCTCTTTTTTTTTATATTAATAGGTTTATATAGGATTTGAAGAGATAAAATTATTTTGGAATGAATCTCATTCAAATTTGAATTAAGGATCACATCTATTTGTTTTAAATGATTTTTGTTTGAATTGGATAGTCATAGATGGATAATGATGTGATTCTTTTTGAGATTGGATAACTATGTGAAAATGTATGGATGAGTATTTATTGTTGTAGATAACACTAAGTTGAATGTTATACTTATCTCGAATATTAAATTGATAGAGGGATTATTTGTAATTTTTAAAAAATTAGATTAAATTATAATTTGATGATTTTCAGAGGATCTTTTTGTAAGAAGGACTTATTTATAAAATTCTAAAATTTTTAGGATCCTTTTTAAACAAAATTTGGATTTATTCGTAAAGAATATATTTTCAAATGACTTATTTGTAAAAAGTTGAAACTTCAAGGGTTTATTTACAAATAAAAAATT
The DNA here is from genome assembly GCA_005019695.1 of Trichopus zeylanicus subsp. travancoricus. NCBI lineage: Eukaryota > Viridiplantae > Streptophyta > Magnoliopsida > Dioscoreales > Dioscoreaceae > Trichopus > Trichopus zeylanicus. The sequence goes on from RXID01016768.1 coordinate 57,793, forward strand.
TTAGAGGAGTTTATTCGTAAGCTCTATATTTCATAAGTATCAAATTATAATTATCGATCTTTTAAGGGATTTACTTAAAAACTTTAAATTTTATGAGACTGATTTATAATTTTAGGATTTTATTACTTTTTTTCGTAAAATTATTATACTAGGGACCTATTTGTAAGAAAATACAATCAAGAATTCATTTATGAAGATTTATTCAGTTTAGATACTTTGTAAAATTCTTACATTTTATCATATTTGTCCATATTTTAGATGAATTTTGGGTCTAATTTTGGATTTAAAAATCTAGCTCGCTTAGCTTACTTTGATTTAAGCCCAAGTTTCTTAAGAATTCAAGCCCAAATTGAGCTTAATTTTTGATAAAATTTAATTATATTTTAGATTCAATTTAATTTAGTAGCATACAAGTTTTAATTTTGATCATATTTTAATCAAATTTGATTGTGACAAAAATCATCTCAAATAAATTGCTCTCATCGCATCCTCTTCTCGAATTCTATTAAGAAGAGAGGGCACGAACTATTTTCAAGTACTTGTCCCTGTATCAATATTTTAGGAGTTGACTATATGGGTTCGATTTGTCACACGAAAGTAGACTTAACTTACCATCCGACAATGACCATGTTTTACCATGTGAGGATGGACTTGACTTGCCATGCAATAATAGATTTATTTTACCATGTGATAATGGACTTGGTTAGCCGCATAGAGAAAATAGTTACCACAATAAGTGGATTTGAGCTGTCACAATGAGTGGTCTTAATTTACCATAATAAATATACTTTAGTTACCACAATGAAGTGAACTTGATTTATTGCAAAAAGTTGACTTAATTTATCACTTAATAGTGGGTTTGATCTGCTATGTAAAAGTGAACTTGATTTACCATGTAGTTATTGGCTTAATCACCACATAATATGGACTTAATTTACCATGTGAAAGTAAACTTGATTATCATGTGAAAATGGACATAAGTTGTCATGTAAAGGTGGAGGTTAGCTATATAGAAGTAGACTTAGGTTGCCCCATGGAAGTAAACTTAGGTTTACCATGTGAAATTAGATTTGATTTGTCATGTGAAAATAGACTTGATTCAGTATGTGAAAGTAGACTTGGTTTATCATGTGAAAGTGGATTTGGCTCATCATGTGGAAGTGGACTTGGTTTGCCACATGAAAGTAGATTTGATTTGCCACGTGAAAGTAAACTTGATTGCCTTGTGGAAGTGGACTTAAGTTATCATGTGAAAGTGAAATTGGTTTGCCACATAGGAGCGGACTTAAGCTACCACGTAGAAATAGACATAGGTTGCCATATAAATACAAGTTTGATCACTATGCAGTATGGACGTAATTTGTCATGTGAAAGTAGATTTGGTTTGTCACATGAAAGTGAATTTTTATTGCCACGTGAAAGTGAACTTGATTGTCATATAAATATGAGCTTGATTGTTACACAACATCAACTTAGTTTTTCTTGTAAATGTGGGCCTAATTGCCATGTAAAATAAATTTAGTTTGTCATGTAAATACAGACTTGATTGTCGCAAGATAGGCTATTTGGCTAGTTTTTAAAGTCGCTACTTTAATTTCTCTATATTAGAGATAACATATTTGACTTGCAATCCTCATAGAAGAAGAATTTGATTTCACCACCTTGGAGGTAATCCATTTGGTTTTACTATTATAGAGGTGATAGGCTTAATCTTGCCACATTAGGGATAATCAGTTTCATTTTATCACTTTGAAAGTGACAAGTTTGATTTTACCATTTTAGAGGTAATCAATTTAGTTTTACCATCTTGAAGATGATGAACTGGATTTCACCATTTTGGAAGAGATAAACTTACTTGCACTGTATTGAAGGCGATAAATTTGATATCACCATATTGGAGGTGATATGCTTGATTTTATCATATTAGAGGTGGTGTGCTTCTTTTGCCACTTTAGAATGACATATTTAGATTTACCACTATATAAGTGGTCTTTTTGAAGTTTTTGTTAAGAGTTTCATAACTTTTGACTTGATTTATTGATTATAGAAGCAATAGAAAACATCATATATGTTAGTTTTCATCGAATGCCATGATGATAGACATCTCTTAAATATTAGGGAAGAGAATTTTACTTACGCCTAGTATTTTGAGGTGAGGGAAGAACCCCTGAACACCTCTTTGTATTTTGAAGTCTCAACTATATACTCCTTTGTGAGTATTTGATGAGAAAGTCTTGATTTTGTTATCTACAACCTTTTGATAGTGAAAAATCAAGATCTCACTTGGTATTGACCCGATGGATTGGTTGTCCACTTCAAATACTTTAGCAGCATGCTTTTCTTAAGTGTTTGAATGAAAGAGGACTTGAGTTTACCCTTACCATCTTTTTTTATGAAAGGATGGATTTAACGTTCGATCGAGCATTCACAATGGATGCTTAGGCAATATACCTCCTGACATCAATATGTATTTTTGGAAGAGAGCTGTTGCAAGTGCTCGTGTGTTTTAAATGTAAGCATTTCCCATTTTCATCCTTGCATAGACTAGCAAAGGAATGCGGTGTTTATTTTTGAGAAAAACATCCTATTTTAATCAGGAGGAGTTCTACATTTCTTTTATGTAAATTAGAGCTCTTGCATCCACAATATAAAGACTTTTACTTGACAATGGTCAAGAGAAGAGATCTCGACCTATGATGAGTGGCCATAGAATCAGGGGCCTAGGGAGAGATATGCCTCCGGTTTTGATCAATTTAGATATGGTTGATAACTTGACCAGTTGGTCCAAGCAATTTGACTTTGATTGTTTGGAAGTTTATCTTGAGGGCCACCTTGAAGCTTCTCCACTTTGTCGTTCAAACCACGTCTTGGTAGGGCAAAGAATAAAACAGAGGATTGCTATTTTCATAGGACTTATCTTCTACAATGGCATATTGACTTGCTCGACTAGGACATGCTGTAGTGGTCAGTTGATTCAATGAGTAGACACTTTGGTCAATGCTTATCACATTGTAGTACTTCAAACTGACAATTCATCTTTTAGAAGTCCAAATTGGTGCACGAGCTTTAAGAAAAATAACCTTATAAAGTGATGTTCTCTCCTTTTTTTACTTTTTTACTTTGATTATGATGTTGGAAGAAGTAAATGATGTAAAACATATGTGTTTATATTTATTATTTTTCTTAAAAGAAAATTTTCTATAGATTTATTATTTAAAATATATTTTAGTAAAAAAGTGATGTATCCTTCTATTTTTTGATTAAGGCCTCCTACTTGATTAAGTTTGTTGAACTCTAAGAATGATTTTAGTCTGAAAAGGTGGTAGCTCACTAATTGTCCTTCCTTTATACCTTTTTCCTAGTATAATATTTTTTTCAGGAACTTGTTTAGTAAATTTATTATTTTCACCATATTCCTATTGATTAGTTGTTTCTTTGACTTTAGTTTTGATCTCTAATGCCTCTTAACCTCAATTTTCAAAATTTATACAACCATAGATGCCAACCAGCACTTACTCTTTGGGTTGTCTTTCTTGGTCAATATATCGAGATAAGGCGAGGTCAGTCCTCCTAATTTCGGCATGTGATTCAATTTTCTTCCTTCTTTTATTTTTTATTTTCCATTATTTTCTTTTTTTGTTAGTAATCGCATTCCTCTTTTGAGAACCAAGGTTTGCAGGCTTATAGATATCAACTGATTCTTACTCTTTGAATCCACCTTTCTTGCTTTGGTTTTTCACATGAGGTTTATCCGTTTGGAACTTTTTTTATCTTTTTTGCTTGTTTCTTTTTTTTTATTACTTACTACAAGGTGATCTACTCAAGAGATTATCTTTTGATTTTAGCACTTTTGTCTTTGAATCTTCCCTATCAGGGTTATTATTACTTGCAAATTGGTCACCATATTTTTAAACTTGCATTCCCAAAGTTAAATGAGGGTGTAGGTGGGTGGGAAGGTGTTGAGATTACAACTCTATTATATTTCATCATCGACCATTCTTGGCTTCATTGCCTTTTTTACTTTCAAAGAATTTGTCTCTAAAACAGAAGGTATTTCACCTGAATGCTAAGAAAAATTTGGCGGACCCTAAGGCTGGCCTAAGTTCTATAGGGTTCGAAGGTTGGAAGCATAGTATAGTGATTGGGAACCTATGTCTGAAACTGTTCCAACAGTTAGCAAACTAATCATTAATTTTTATCCCAATTTATTCCATTAACCAAACTCACCACATTGGGCAACCAAACCTCTTAGTTGAGATAGTCAAACTTAGATTTTAGACCATCAAATTTTACAAAAATAGGAACTAGGCATTTTGTCTAATAAGTTTAGGAAATCAAACTACCTTTTTCGGTTGATCTAACTTGACAAAAATTTGCTAAAAGTTTAGTAAAAAACTCTAGTTAAACAACTATTTAACATATCATAAATTAGGTTATGCATATATAAAATAGGTCGGAAAAATTATTTTCAAATTAATTAAGCTGTCAAATAGAATTTTTTAATAAATTAAATATTAAATTCTTGACTCAAGATATAATGAAAAATTAAACATAATCAACTAAAGTTTATCCCACATCTTAAATATTTTTGAACTCACACTTTGATCTTCAATTTTCATCTTAAATTATTATCATTTTCTTATCGTTCAGTCATCATCTCTACAAAATTGATCTTTAAATTTTATCTTGATATTTGATCCTTCATGAGTTTAAATGAACATTTGATAATATTAAAACTATTATAACTTAATAAACTTATTAAAATTTAATTGAATTATCATCAAAATTCAAAAAATAAAATTTTTTTGATAAACCTTTAAATTAGTTATTCCTAAAGCTTGTATAATCAAAATTTGAGCCTAAAAATTTCAAGATTTTCAGCCGGCCAAGCCTGCTGGACCTTATTCTAAGAATATGAAATGCAATTTTCCTTAATGAACAAAAAGGTTCCAAACCTTTATATAATTGTTTGAAGCATAGTATTGTGATTGGGAACCTTTGTCTGAAACTATTCCAACAATTAGAAAACTAATCATTAAGTTTTATCCCAATTTATTCGATCAACTGATCTTACCACATTGGGCAACCAAACCTCTCAGTTCGGATAGTCGAACTTAGATTTTAGACCATCAGATTTTACAAAAATAGGAACTAGACATTTTGTCTAATAAGTTTAGGAAATCAAACTACCTTTTTAAGTCGATCGAACTTGACGAAAATTTGCTAAAAGTTTAGTAAAAAATTCTAGTTAAACAATTATTTAACACATCATAAATTAGCTTATCCATATATAAAATAGGTCGGAAAAAATATTTTCAAGTTAATTAAGCTGTCAAAAGAATTTTTTTAATAAATTAACTGCTAAAATTCTTGACTCAAGATATAATGAAAAATTAAACCTAATCAACTAAAATTTATCCCACATCTTAAACATTTTTGAACTCACATTTTGATGTTCAATTGTTATCTTTAAATTATCGTTATTTTCTTATCTTTCAATCATCATCTCTATAAAATTAATCTTTAAATTTTATCTTAATATTCGATCCTTCATGAGTTTAAATGAACATTTGATAATATTAAAACTATTATAACTTAATAAACTTATTAAAATTTAATTTAATTATCATCAAAATTTTAAAAATAAAATTTTTTTTGATAAACCTTTAAACTTAGTTATTCCTCAAGCCTATATAATCAAAATTTGAGCCTAAAAATTTCAAGATTTTGAGCCGCCCAAGCCTGCTGATCGTCCAAATTAAATCTTAAATTTTTGAAACAAGAATTAAAATACACTATTTTAAACATAAATAGATAAAAGATTTAGATTCAAAAATATCACAAAATATGTAAAACTATTTTAAAAATTATAAATACCGTGAAATTATATTTCATATGTCATAACAAATTTGAAAGACGAATTGATGTATTAGTGTATACTGCTACGCCATTTTTTTTGGAAAGCACATCCCTCTTCAATGCTTGCGGGAAAGGATGTAGCTTCGCCTTTCTTTTTCTGGTAAGATCAATATTATAGAAAAATTTTAAATATTATTTATCGCGGTTAATCAGTAAAATTGGAGGAAAAAATATTATTTAAGTGCTTTAAATTCTCTTATTTAAATAAAAATAAAAATAATAAAAAAAATAATACATTTTTATATTAAAATTTAAATAATTAGCGGTATAATAATCTTTTCACATTAATTCAAATGATAAAAATTAAATTAAAAAACAATAGACTAAGAGATAGTTCCTTAAAAATTCTAACTATAACACGTTTTGCTAATACGAGTGAAAGATATGAATTTTTACAAATTTGTAATAGCGCAGATGATTTTCGCTAAAATCTCAAAAAAATGTAAAAAAAAAAAAAGTTATGTGGTTCAATATATGAGATAGTTTACTGATGAAAATAATCAGAAAATATTAATAATTTTTGAGAGTTTGATGTGAATATGTATAGAGTTTTATATTAAACACTTAAGTATACATAATATTTACAAGTGCGGCTTAACAGTTGAAAGAAGACTTAATCAAATTTGAGTTGACGTGGAAGTCGAAGGATTAGATTCACTAATTCATGTCCGGCTCTAAAGCCTAATCTAATTAGAATTTTTTAAAGAATTCGAATTCGAGGCATTATTAATTAAGTCGACCATTATTTTTTTATGGCCATTTCATGCGAGCCAAGAAAATAGTGCAATTATTTCAGAAGAGTCCAAAAGACAATGATCGGATTCATCGGGTCAGCGAGAATAAAATCTATTATTTTAATGAAGGTCTTGCATCGACTTTATCTAAACTATAAGATTAATTAGGGTTGCATTAATCAACGTGCATCTGTTTTTATGCGTAAACAAAGGCCCGTCTTAGTTAACATCTTTGAATGATTTTTATGCGAGAAAAGATTCATTCACGAAACCATGTCTCCTTCTCAGCCTCTTCGTCTTCCGAGATCATGCTTTCGCAGGTAATCCAATTAATACATATTTAATTTAATATGCGTCCAATTAATACATGTTTAATTTAATATGTTTTCAATTGAGTTAATCGTGTGTATGGTTTAATAAGCAATAGGCCTTACTTTTATTTTTTTTCATAAGTTAACATGTTTGTCTTGTGTAACATGTTTCTACGTAGGATACCTCCGGTTTTTGAACAGAAAATTTTATATTATCCTCCGCTACATCAACTTTTTTGTTCAAGCTGTTGTAAATAGTAATTGATGAATCGAAGTGTATTAAATTCATGTCTTTAGTTATCAACCCATGTGAAATGGGCACATCTTTTGTTTTTCTCACCATTAACTCAAGATATTAAATAATTAATTGAATTTTTTTAGGTACAACGTCTTAAAAATAATTAAATTACGTATAACTTTGTAATTTTTTTTATAATGGTATAAAACCATCTTCTTACTTTTTATTGAAGTGTCAGGTCCTTCCAGGTCAACTGAGTTCGAAAAAAGGTTAACTACGATTAAGTTAAAACGTAAAATATTTATTTTATCCTTTAGCTAAATATACATCCTCTCGGTGTTCAAAGTGATATTTTGCGTGAAATTTTTTTTTTCTTATTTGAGCATTTAGATTTGAACTTTAAATATAGTTATTGAAAGGTTTTTTTCTAAATTTTATCTTGTTCTTTCCCAATTTTACAATATTTATATAGAATTTTTTAATGACTATGACAAAGTCTTTTGATTATAACTGTTAAAAAATGTATGAGTATATTTCTCATAAAAAATACATTTTTAATGTATGTATACAAAACCTCAATGAAAATTTAAAAAAATTATATGTAATTATAAAATGTCAGGAGTTATATGTAATTTAATTATTTTTCAAGAGTTGTACATAAAAATTTTAATTAATTAATTATTAATTTTAGTGCAAATTAACATAGTTTCAAAAATTAATCTTAGCAAAGATTCGATCACTTTAAGAACAAATTTTTGGTTGGAAAAAGGTAAAAAATAGCAGATAAGTTTTAGGATTATTCGCCAAAATCATCAACCAAGCTCTGACACTTGGTTATGACCTCTGAAAGCTTTCGAAGTACCATTGGTTCTTCCTTAGAGCTTAAAATCAATGACAATGCATACTTATAGCTCCCAATCGAGCCCCAACCACTCTAAATCTGACTGTTGGGACTCAAAAACAATTTAATCTTGCTTAATAGTTAAATTAGCAAGAAAATTAGACAATTCCAACATATAAACCAATGTAAGATTATTTTAAATATTTCACAATATCTTAACTGGTGAATAAATAAAATTTGCTATGAATACTTTTAGTTGTGATGGTAGTATCATGCTTGAAGTTTTTTAATATATCTAATAACTAAAAAAGATATATTAAGTTTTTGTTAAAAAATAAATAATTTGGTAAAATTTTAAAAAGTTAAATGTAATTAGTCCATTATAGTTTCATATTTTTATAGTCGCATTGAATTTTATACCCATGCCAAAATTGTTAGGGATGCAACCATTGAATTATAGTTTTATTGATGAATTTTACAAAGTTTTTGGGATCTTAATTCGCTAAATTGCTCTTTTTTTATCTGTACAAAAAAAACTGTGAAGGAGATTGCTGAGAGCTATCTGCCGGCGGTTGTTCTGATGTTCAAATTAGTCTAGTGCTCGAGAATGAAGATAGAATAGAAGATTGAGTATTAGTCCTTTACCTCCTTGATTGTGACATTATTTATAATGCTTCAAGAGATTTGGCATATCCTGATTCTGTGATTTTGAGTAATAATTCCGCTGGATTTCTTGAAAAGAAGGGATTGTTCCCAGATCCTTCGGGATTAACTCTTGAAATGACTATGAATTAATCGGCTGATATATCGACGCTAATAGGCCGAGTCTTGTAAGTTTGATTATAGATGGACTTCGAAAGGTGGTTACTTTTTCCTGTGAACTCGTCCACATATGAAGTTATCAAGCTCATAATAGTTTAGTGTATAGAAAAGTCTCTATCTCAATTGTATTTTTTTACAACCTATCTTTTAAGCTCAGCTTTACTGACTTTTTGACTCAGGAAGTTTGATTCAAAAATTATCCTTTAGTTACTTCAGCTAATAGTTTTGGCTTTGGTTCACACACATCCATTCTTCCCAAACTGTCACTTAGTAACTTGATGTATCATCAATGCCTCTCAACTCTAGGCCTCATATCATCAGTTCAAGGGCTTGCGATCTCAAGCTTTCCCTTGTTTCTCATTGAAATGGCTTGGCCTATGATCATCACAGCTCGGCTAATCCAAATTTACATTCTCTTCTTGGAGGAGACGGTGAAATGTCAGCCACCATAAGGTTTGGAGAATTGTGCTCTAATTTAACTTGATGTTCTTGAATGCAAGGCGCTAGCCCCCATGACACTTGATGAAGTAGGCCACCACCTTGTTGCCTCTTACTCAATCATTTAGGATTTTGCTCATTTTCAAAGTGCCAATCCAGAGCCACTTGCTTAATCATCAAGACAATCTCTTGGACACCTTGTGATTTGTCTCCTCTTTAGTTTCTAGAATCATATAGAGGACACATGTTGTTAGATTCTAATAAGGATTTTGGAGATTTGACCTTTTGGTCTTTGTCAGCCTTAATTGAGCCATGTGGAAGTAATTCGACGGTGTGGCAAGACTTATATGAAGGATACTATATTCTTTTTCTTTTACTTTAGTAAATCTACGATCCTTCATATCTTCCTGCTTTAGTCTCTTTATCCTCTATAAAAGGGCTTGATCATCCATAGTGCCTTCTTTTGCTCTGTCAAGCTCTAGAAAGAGATCCATTGTCACCAAGAAGGAGATCATCTCGGGATAGGCAGCTGCCCCTGCCCTGAAGGAGCTCTGAAGTTCTTTGGCCACTTCAGTGCCATCTACCAAGGGCCCAAGTTCTGTGTAAGCACCAAAGAAGGAGGTACAGAAAGTCGCTGCTCATCTGAACTCCACTCCATCTGCCTCAAAGACTATCATGCCTCCCATTGTTTCTCCCATCGTAGGTGACATTTTCGGATTTACGACGGTACGCCCTTCGGAATATGCTACCATCCTGCTGTCACCTTCGAGTAAATTTCCATATTAATTTTTCTTATTTGACTCTTGATGATCCTAGCGTAAGTATTTGGCTAGGTATTTCCAATTGAAGGTCTAGATTTTCACATCTATTTTTCAAGAAAAAAACCTTGGGCAGCTAGTTAATATATTCAGCTCCCCAAATAGAACTGAGTTAGACCTATGGGGGTTAGGAGAAGATAATAAAACCCTTAGAGAGAAGTTTAGCTTTAAGTTTTTCACCTATTAGGAGATATTTGAAAGTGGGCTTAGCTATCCCATAGATTCTTTCACCAGAATATTCTGAGAGATTGGGACTGAGTCCTAAATCAGATTGTTCCTAATGCTATGAAGTCTATCTAGACCATACAAACTCAAAAGGTTATTCTCCAACTATAGAAATGTTCAGGGATGCCTTCAATGGTTGTAGAGGTTCTAACAAGTGGGGTTGGTCGTACTTTGCCCCAAGAAAGTGGTATAAACTCTTTACCTCTAACCCAAACTCTATCTATTCTTGAAAAGATCATCTTATTAGAGTCTTCTCCAAAGTTGATTTGAGCCTTCTACACTAGTGGGGTAATCCCTTCTTCCATTAGACCGACCTTGAAATCTCTCCCAAAGTCTACATCTTTTAGTATCCTGGGCTAAGGAGGTAGAGGATGTTAGATCTGCCGTCACATGGCTGACAAGGCCTATTTGAAAGAACATGACCTATCCATTGCTCAAATGAAGAATATAAAACTCAGCCCTAAAGATTCGAGCTTCCTTCATTTTATAGTTAACTTTTACTTCGGATCAATAAGGTGATGTCGTGTTTACAAGTATTGATGAGCTCAACTTTATGAATGAGATCCTGAAGGAGCAAGGAGAAGCTCCTCGGTTATCTGCTTGGAAGAAGCCAATTGCTCCAAAGTTTCCTACTCCTCCTACTATGGTATCAAGAAAAGGGAAGAGGAAGAAAGGAGTAGAGGACAAGAGTCAAGGAATTGATGAGGAGCGAGCGGAGGACAAGAGAAGTGCCAATTCATTCCTCTTGTCCTTCTTCCTAAGCCACCTCATCGAGCAATCACGCCCGATCACCTTCTCTTATGGTGAAGAAGGTTGATATAACAAGGGAGCCATCTTTGGCCATGCTTATCCTTCAACTTGCTTTAAGGCATGAAGGCACTCTCCTCCAAGGGTTTGAGTTGTTTCAAGGGAAATCAATACTAAGGAATATTTTCTTGGAGACTTCGAAGACAATGAAAACTCCTTCGTCGCTGAGCCCCCTAATGACAAACTCTTCTTGAAGGGAGTGAGAGCTTATTACGACATAAGTTTTTCTGAATTTGTCTTCTTCAATTCAATCATTCTCTTAATATTCTAAAACTTTTAGTTCAACTATAGGTCCTACATTTTTTTACTTTGATGGGTGCCACTTTTATGAAGTTTGGAGGGATACAGCCTCTGAGAAGGGCAATGTCGAAGTGGAGGTGGACCTACCCCACTCTCAACTTGCATCCCTCTAGAGTTGTGTGGAGGAGTAGAAGAGAAAGGTGGAGGAAGAGAAGAACCTCCTCACTGCCGAACGGGACTTGGTATTATCAAATATAGAGGTGATGAAAACCAACATGGAGGCACTGAAGGCCTAGAACTAGACTACCCTAGAGGAGACTAAGAACACTATTGTCACCACCTACCTTTGGAGTAAAGAGCATACTAATGCCCTGAGATGATGAAGTTGCATGCCATGACATAGTTCAAGGCCCACAATGAGTATCTTAGGGATCGAGCCAAGCTCTCCACCCAGGGCTTCACTGCAGCTTACCTTGTTTATAGGGAGACAATGAAGCAAACCCATCGCGACTCTAACTTTGACCTTGAAGATCTTTGCATCAAGCTCTATAATAACTTAAAGGTTTGACACCTCAAGTGGGAGTACGAGACAATTCTTAAGAGGGAGAAGGGGGTTACTGCAAAGAGGTAGGCGAGGATCCAAAGGGAGAGGAGGCAGTTGAGGCTGCTATCAAGGTTGATCCAGGACCTGAGAAGTCGATGCCTTTGAATATCTCTTATGGACTATTTCTCTCCTTTTGTAATATGAGATTTTTTTACTAATCTTTTGCTTCACCTTTCAATAAAATTTCCCTTTCCTCCTATGTCTTTGTGTTTTTCAAGCTATTCTGTCAATTTTCATAACTTTATCTAATCTCACTTGGATAATCCTAATGATTAAGAGGGTTACACATACATACTTTCTTTAGGATGAATTCTTTAAAGTATTAGCTTGGCTAATGATTCCTAGGTGCTAGGTGCTCGCTAGCACTTCTTAACGCCTCCCTTCCATGGTTTGGGAGTCCACAAATCAACCAAGATTCTCTTCAGAAATACTTTTGGATAGGGACATCTCAACCGATGTACTTGGCCGAATTGCAAACTCAACTCCACCCTTTAGCAGTTTTGTTGGTGCCTTATGTTATGATTTCTTTTATCTAATACAAAGCATGCCTTAGATTTTATTTGGACCTAAGAATTTTTCTTGGTATGCGATTGAATCCTTTGCCTTGTCTAAGCCGAGGACCCTAGTGATTGCCATTAGATTGAGATCTTATACCTCATCTAATCCAAGATCTCTGTACTTGGCGGCACTCAATTAAGGTTTTATGCCTCATTTGATTTGAGATCTTTGTGCCTAGCATTAGGTCAAGATCTTATGCCTCATCTGATATGAAGTCTTTGTGGTTGGTATTGAGTCAAGGTCTTATGTCTCATCTGATTTGAGGTCTTTATGCCTAGCATTAGGTTGAAGTCTAATGTCTCATCTGATCCAAGGTCTTTGTGTTTGGCATTGGACCAAGGTATTATGTCTCGTCTAATATGAGGTCTTTATGCCTGACATTAAGCTAAGGCCTTATGTCTCATTTGATCTGAAGTTTTTATGCTTAACATTGAGCTAAGGTCTTATGCCTATCTGATCCAAGGTATTTATGCTTGGCATTGGGTGAGGTCTTATTTATTCTCTGATCCAAGGTATTTATGCTTGGCATTGGGTGAGGTCTTATTTATTCTCTGATCCAAGGTCTTTCTATCTCAC
>RXID01016769.1:0-44213 GCA_005019695.1 Trichopus zeylanicus subsp. travancoricus
TTTTTTAATATTTTTGGGGAATTTTCCGATTTTCTATACTTTCATATTTTTTTCGGACTTTTCGCCTCACTTAAAAAACTTAATTTACTTGCGTATACCTCTTAAAAAAAATTCAGATTTGCTTGGAAAACGTACTTAAAAAATAAAAATACATATTTAACCTCGTAACGTAAAAAATTTGAAAGAAGTAATGTATTTTCAACACTAATTCAACCTCATAACCTAAAAAAAATTAAATCTCAGATTCGATTAAAAAACCCAGATTTTCACATATATGGCTCTTCCAAAAATAAAATCTCATATTTAAACTTCAAGGGCATAATTTTCGCATATAAACCTCTTTGAAAGAAGAGAATTACATAGAAAAAGAGTTTTTGGCATATATACCTCTGAAAAACTGAAATTGAAGACTGAATGTCAAAATCTTAATTATCGCATATTTACCCCTTAAGAGAAAGAAATATGCATATTTAAAACAGAATTTTATTTTATCCTTTTGCCAGTTTTATAGGTTTTTCTATCCTTCATAATGTTTAACGTTGTTTTCTGAGATTTCAACGGTTTTATGGAGTTTCAGAGTTTTCCTTGTGATATTTTTTACTTTTACCGATTTTCAACAATTTTTGCAAATTTAACGAATTTTGCACTATATTTTATTGACTTTCAAGGGTTTTTTCAAGTTTTCGAACTTTCAATGGATTTCTTTATATTATTCTTATGCTTTCCGGGAATTTCATGGTTTGTTATATTTTTCAAAAAAATTTGTGATTTTTTGCCGCCTTTCAAAATCTTAATTTACTCGCGTGTACCCCTTAGAAAAATTGAAAGTTCCTTGGGAAACTTACTTGAGAAATGAAAGTACATATTTAACTTTGTAACTAAACAATTCTGAAAGAAGTAAAGTATTTTCAAAACTTATAAAACCGCACAACCTAAAAAAAATAAAATTGCAGATTCGATTAAAAAGCCCTGATTTTCACATATATGGCTCTAAAAAAAATAAAATTTCATATTTAATCTTAAAGGGCACAATTTTCGAATATGAACCTCTTTGATAGAAGCAAATTGCCTAGAAAAAACGTTTTGCTTAATTTTCCAATCTAAAAGAGATTTTCTGTGACAGGGATTTATTATGCTTTCACGAAATTTTATGGGTTTGGTGAGTTTCCAATGATTTTTGGCAGTTTTACAGCTTTTTCTGTGATATTTTGTACTTTTACTGATTTTCTACAATTTGTGCAAATTTAATGAATATTATATATTTTTTTTTACTTTTAGTGTTTTTTTTTTAGTTTTTGAACTTTCAGGGGATGGTTTTTATATTATTTTCATATTTTTAGGGAATTTCATGGTTTTCTATACTTTCAAGAATTTTCTATGATTTTTTGCTTCCTCTAAAAATTCTGATTTGCTTGGATATACCTCCTAAAACAAATTCAAAGTTGCTTGAGAAACTTACTTGAGAAATGAAAATACATATTTAACCTCGTAACGTAAAAAATTCCAAAGAAGTAAAGTATTTTAAAAACTTATTTAACCTCATAACCTAAAAAAAAAATCATAAATTCGATTAAAAAATGCTGATGTTGACATATATGGCTCTTAGAAAAATAAAATTTCATATTTATCCTTAAAGAGCTTAATTTTCGCATATAAACCTCTTTGAAGGAAGAAAATTGCCTAGGAAAATGTTTTTGACTTATATAACTCTTAAGAACTAAAATTGAAGACTCAATTTCGAAATCTTAATTATCGCATATAAACCCCCTTAGAGAATGAAATGCATATTTAAAACATAATTTTTATGATCCTTTTGTAGTTTCTGGGATTTTTTATTCTTTCATGGAGTTTAAGGGTTTTTTTCTGAGATTTCTATAGTGTTATGGAGTTTCAGAGATTTTTTTGTGATATTTTGTGCTTTTACGAATTTTTCGTAATTTTTGCAAATTTAATGTATTTTGTATTTTTTTTACTTTCGAGGGTTTTTTTTAATATTTTGAACTTTCAATATAATTTTTTTATATTTCTGGGGAATTTTACGATTTTCTATACTTTCATTTTTTTTTCTGACTTTTTGCCTCGCTTAAAAAACTTAATTTACTTGCCTATACCTCTTAAAAAAATTCAAATTTGCTTGGAAAACTTACTTAAAAAATAAAATACATATTTAACCTCGTAACGTAAAAAATCTGAAAGAAGTAATGTATTTTCAACACTAATTCAACCTCATAACCTAAAAAAAATTAAATCTCAGATTCGATTAAAAAACCCAGATTTTCACATATATGGCTCTTCGAAAAATAAAATTTCATATTTAAACTTCAAGGGCTTAATTTTCGCATATAAACCTCTTTGAAATAAGAGAATTACCTAGAAAAAGAGTTTTTGGCATATATACCTCTTAAAAACTGAAATTGAAGACTGAATGTCAAAATCTTAATTATCGCATATTTACCCCTTAAGAGAAAGAAATATGCATATTTAAAAGAGATTTTTATTTTATCCTTTTGCAGTTTTATAGGTTTTCTATACTCTCATAATGTTTAAGGGGTTTTCTGAGATTTCAAAGGTTTTATGGAGTTTCAGACTTTTCCTTGTGATATTTTTTACTTTTACCGATTTTCAACAATTTTTGCAAATTTAACGAATTTTGCACTATATTTTTTTTACTTTCAAGGGTTTTTTCAAGTTTTCGAACTTTCAAGGGATTTCTTTATATTATTCTTATGCTTTCAGGGAATTTCATGGTTTTCTATATTTTCCAAAAAATGATGTGATTTTTTGCCTCCTTTCAAAATCTTAATTTACTCGCGTGTACCTCCTAGAAAAATTGAAAGTTGCTTGGGAAACTTACTTGAGAAATGAAAGTACATATTTAACTTTGTAACTAAAAAACTTTGAAAGAAGTAATGTATTTTCAAAACTTATTCAACCTCACAACCTAAAAAAAATAAAATCGCAGATTCGATTAAAAAGCCCTGATTTTCACATATATGGCTCTAAAAAAAATAAAATTTCATATTTAATCTTAAAGGGCACAATTTTCGAATATGAACCTCTTTGATAGAAGCAAATTGCCTAGAAAAAACGTTTTGCTTAATTTTCCAATCTAAAAGAGATTTTTTGTGACAGGGATTTATTATGCTTTCACGAAATTTTATGGGTTTGGTGAGTTTCCAATGATATTTTGGAGTTTTACAGGTTTTTCTGTGATATTTTGTACTTTTACTGATTTTCTACAATTTGTGCAAATTTAATGAATATTATATTTTTTTTTTACTTTGAAGGGTTTTTTTTTAAGTTTTTGAACTTTCAAGGGATGTTTTTTATATTATTTTCATATTTTTAGCGAATTTCTTGGTTTTCTATACTTTCAAGAATTTTCTATGATTTTTCGCTTCCTCTAAAAATTCTGATTTGCTTGCATATACCTCCTAAAAAAATTCAAAGTTGCTTGAAAAACTTACTTGAGAAATGAAAATACATATTTAACCTCGTAACGTAAAAAATTCGAAAGAAGTAAAGTATTTTAAAAACTTATTTAACCTTATAACCTAAAAAAAAAAATCATAAATTCGATTAAAAAACTCTGATGTTCACATATATGGCTCTCAGAAAAATAAAATTTCAAATTTATCCTTAAAGAGCTTAATTTTCGCATATAAACCTCTTTGAAGGAAGAATATTGCCTTGGAAAATGTTTTTGACATATATAACTCTCCAAAACTAAAATCGAAGACTCAATTTCCAAATCTTAATTATCGCATATAAACCCCCTTAGAGAATGAAATGCATATTTAAAACATAATTTTTATGATCCTTTTGTAGTTTCTGGGATTTTTTATGCTTTCATGGAGTTTAAGGGTTTTTTTCTGAGATTTCTATAGTTTTATTGAGTTTCAGAGATTTTTTTGTGATATTTTGTGCTTCTACGAATTTTTCGTAATTTTTGCAAATTTAATGTATTTTGTATTTTTTTTACTTTCGAGGGTTTTTTTAATATTTTGAACTTTCAATAGAATTTTTTTATATTTTTTTATATTCCTGGGGAATTTTACGATTTTCTATACTTTCATATTTTTTTCTGACTTTTTGCCTCGCTTAAAAAACTTAATTTACTTGCATATACCTCTTAAAAAAAATTCAAATTTGCTTGGAAAACTTACTTAAAAAATAAAAATACATATTTAACCTCGTAACGAAAAAAATTTGAAAGAAGTAATGTATTTTCAACACTAATTCAACCTCATAACCTAAAAAAAATTAAATCTCAGATTCTATTAAAAAACCCAGATTTTCACATATATGGCTCTTCGAAAAATAAAATCTCATATTTAAACTTCAAGGGCTTAATTTTGGCATATAAACCTCTTTGAAAGAAGAGAATTACCTAGAAAAAGAGTTTTTGGCATATATACCTCTTAAAAACTGAAATTGAAGACTCAATTTCAAAATATTAATTATCGCATATTTACCCCTTAAGAGAAAGAAATATGCATATTTAAAACAGATTTTTTTTTTATCCTTTTGCAGTTTTATAGGTTTTCGATACTCTCATAATGTTTAATGGGTTTTATGAGATTTCAAAGGTTTTATGGAGTTTCAGACTTTTCCTTGTGATATTTTTTACTTTTACCGATTTTCAACAATTTTTGCAAATTTAACGAATTTTGCACTATATTTTTTTTACTTTCAAGGGTTTTTTCAAGTTTTCGAACTTTCAAGGGATTTCTTTATATTATTCTTATGCTTTCAGGGAATTTCAGGGTTTTCTATATTTTCCAAAAAATGTTGTGATTTTTTGCCTCCTTTCAAAATCTTAATTTACTCACGTGTACCCCTTAGAAAAATTGAAAGTTGCTTGGGAAACGTACTTGAGAAATGAAAGTACATATTTAACTTTGCAACTAAAAAACTCTGAAAGAAGTAAAGTATTTTCAAAACTTATAAAACCTCACAACCTAAAAAAAATAAAATCGCAGATTCAATTAAAAAGCCCTCATTTTCACATATATGGCTCTAAAAAAAATAAATTTTCATATTTAATCTTAAAGGGCACAATTTTCGAATATGAACCACTTTGATAGAAGCAAATTGCCTAGAAAAAACGTTTTGCTTAATTTTCCAATCTAAAAGAGATTTTCTGTGACAGGGATTTATTATGCTTTCACGAAATTTTATGGGTTTGGTGTGTTTCCAATGATTTTTTGGAGTTTTACAGGTTTTTCTCTGAGATTTTGTGCTTTTACTGATTTTCTACAATTTGTGCGAATTTAATGAATATTATATTTTTTTTTTACTTTCAAGGGTTTTTTTTTAAGTTTTTGAACTTTCAAGGGATGTTTTTTTATATTATTTTCATATTTTTAGGGAATTTCTTGGTTTTCTATACTTTTAAGAATTTTCTATGATTTTTCGCTTCCTCTAAAAATTCTGATTTGCTTGCATATACCTCCTAAAAAAATTCAAAGTTGCTTGAAAAACTTACTTGAGAAACGAAAATACATATTTAACCTCGTAACGTTAAAAATTCGAAAGAAGTAAAGTATTTTAAAAACTTATTTAACCTCATAACCTAAAAAAAAAAATCATAAATTCGATTAAAAAACTCTGATGTTCACATATATGGCTCTCAGAGAAATAAAATTTCAAATTTATCCTTAAAGAGCTTAATTTTCGCATATAAACCTCTTTGAAGGAAGAAAATTGCCTTGGAAAATGTTTTTGACATATATAACTCTCCAAAACTAAAATTGAAGACTCAATTTCCAAATCTTAATTATCGCATATAAACCCCCTTAGAGAATGAAATGCATATTTAAAACATAATTTTTATGATCCTGTTGTAGTTTCTGGGATTTTTTATGCTTTCATGGAGTTTAAGGGTTTTTTTCTGAGATTTCTATAGTTTTATTGAGTTTCAGAGATTTTTTTGTGATATTTTGTGCTTCTACGAATTTTCCGTAATTTTTTCAAATTTAATGTATTTTGTATTTTTTTTACTTTCGAGGGTTTTTTTAATATTTTGAACTTTCAATAGAATTTTTTTATATTTTTTTATATTTCTGGGGAATTTTACGATTTTCTATACTTTCATATTTTTTTCTGTCTTTTTGCCTCGCTTAAAAAACTTAATTTACTTGCATATACCTCTTAAAAAAAATTCAAATTTGCTTGGAAAACTTACTTAAAAAATAAAAATACATATTTAACCTCGTAACGTAAAAAATTTGAAAGAAGTAATGTATTTTCAACACTAATTCAACCTCATAACCTAAAAAAGATTAAATCTCAGATTCGATTGAAAAACCCAGATTTTCACATATATGGCTCTTCGAAAAATAAAATCTCATATTTAAACTTCAATGGCATAATTTTTGCATATAAACCTCTTTGAAAGAAGAGAATTACCTAGAAAAAGAGTTTTTGGCATATATACCTCTTAAAAACTGAAATTGAAGACTAAATTTCAAAATCTTAATTATCGCATATTTACCCATTAAGAGAAAGAAATGCATATTTAAAACAGATTTTTTTTTTATCCTTTTGCAGTTTTATAGGTTTTCTATACTCTCATAATGTTTAAGGGGTTTTCTGAGATTTCAAAGGTTTTATGGAGTTTCACACTTTTCCTTGTGATATTTTTTACTTTTACCGATTTTCAACAATTTTTGCAAATTTAACGAATTTTGCACTATATTTTTTTTACTTTCAAGGGTTTTTTCAAGTTTTCGAACTTTGAAGGAATTTCTTTATATTATTCTTATGCTTTCAGGCAATTTCATGGTTTTCTATATTTTCCAAAAAATTTTGTGATTTTTTGCCTCCGTTCAAAATCTTAATTTACTCGCGTGTACCTCCTAGAAAAATTGAAAGTTGCTTGGGAAACTTACTTGGGAAATGAAAGTACATATTTAACTTTGTAACTAAAAAACTTTGAAAGAAGTAAAGTATTTTCAAAACTTATTCAACCTCACAACCTAAAAGAAATAAAATCGCAGATTCGATTAAAAAGCCCTGATTTTCAAATATATGGCTCTAAAAAAAATAAAATTTCATATTTAATCTTAAAGGGCACAATTTTCGAATATGAACCTCTTTTATAGAAGCAAATTGCCTAGAAAAAACGTTTTGCTTAATTTTCCAATCTAAAAGAGATTTTTTGTGACAGGGATTTATTATGCTTTCACGAAATTTTATGGGTTTGGTGAGTTTCCAATGATTTTTTGGAGTTTTACAGGTTTTTCTGTGATATTTTGTACTTTTACTGATTTTCTACAATTTGTGCCAATTTAATGAATATTATATTTTTTTTTACTTTCAAGGGTTTTTTTTTAAGTTTTTGAACTTTCAAGGGACGTTTTTTATATTATTTTCATATTTTTAGGGAATTTCTTGGTTTTCTATACTTTCAAGAATTTTCTATGATTTTTCGCTTCCTCTAAAAATTCTGATTTGCTTGCATATACCTCCTAAAAAAATTCAAAGTTTCTCGAAAAACTTACTTGAGAAATGAAAATACATATTTAACCTCGTAACGTAAAAAATTCGAAAGAAGTAAAGTATTTTAAAAACTTATTTAACCTCATAACCTAAAAAAAAAATTCATGAATTCGATTAGAAAACTCTGATGTTCACATATATGGCTCTTAGAAAAATAAAATTTCAAATTTATCCTTAAAGAGCTTAATTTTCGCATATAAACCTCTTTGAAGGAAGAAAATTGCCTTGGAAAACGTTTTTTGACATATATAACTCTCCAAAACTAAAATTGAAGACTCAATTTTCAAATCTTAATTATCGCATATAAACCCCCTTAGAGAATGAAATGCATATTTAAAACATAATTTTTATGATCCTTTTGTAGTTTCTGGGATTTTTTATGCTTTCATGGAGTTTAAGGGGTTTTTTTTCTGAGATTTCTATAGTTTTATTGAGTTTCAGAGATTTTTTTGTGATATTTTGTGCTTCTACGAATTTTCCGTAATTTTTGCAAATTTAATGTATTTTGTATTTTTTTTACTTTCGTGGGTTTTTTTAATAGTTTGAACTTTCAATAGAATTTTTTTATATTTTTTTATATTTCTGGGGAATTTTACGATTTTCTATACTTTCATTTTTTTTCCTGACTTTTTGCCTCGCTTAAAAAACTTAATTTACTTGCATATACCTCTTAAAAAAAATCAAATTTGCTTGGAAAACTTACTTAAAAAACAAAAATACATATTTAACCTCGTAACGTAAAAAATTTGAAAGAAGTAATGTATTTTCAACACTAATTCAACCTCATAACCTAAAAAAAATTAAATCTCAGATTTGATTGAAAAACCCAGATCTTCACATATATGGCTCTTCGAAAAATAAAATCTCATATTTAAACTTCAGTGGCTTAATTTTCGCATATAAACCTCTTTGAAAGAAGATAATTACCTAGAAAAAGAGTTTTTGGCTTATATACCTCTTAAAAACCGAAATTGAAGACTCAATTTCAAAATCTTAATTATCGCATATTTACCCCTTAAGAGAAAGAAATATGCATATTTAAAACAGATTTTTATTTTATCCTTTTGCAGTTTTATAGGTTTTCTATACTCTCATAATGTTTAAGGGGTTTTCTGAGATTTCAAAGGTTTTATGGAGTTTCAGAATTTTCCTTGTGATATTTTTTACTTTTACCGATTTTCAACAATTTTTGCAAATTTAACGAATTTTGCACTATATTTTTTTTACTTTCAAGGGTTTTTTCAAGTTTTCGAACTTTCAAGGGATTTCTTTATATTATTCTTATGCTTTCTGGGAATTTCATGGTTTTCTATATTTTCCAAAAACTTTTGTGATTTTTTGCCTCCGTTCAAAATCTTAATTTACTCGCGTGTACCTCCTAGAAAAATTGAAAGTTGCTTGGGAAACTTACTTGAGAAATGAAAGTACATATTTAACTTTGTAACTAAAAAACTTTGAAAGAAGTAAAGTATTTTCAAAACTTATTCAACCTCACAACCTAAAAAAAATAAAATCGCAGATTCGATTAAAAAACCCTGATTTTCACATATATGGCTCTAAAAAAAATAAAATTTCATATTTAATCTTAAAGGGCACAATTTTCGAATATGAACCTCTTTGATAGAAGCAAATTGCCTAGAAAAAGAGTTTTGCTTAATTTTCCAATCTAAAAGAGATTTTTTGTGACAGGGATTTATTATGCTTTCACGAAATTTTATGGGTTTGGTGAGTTTCCAATGATTTTTGGCAGTTTTACAGGTTTCTCTGTGATATTCTGTACTTTTACTGATTTTCTACAATTTGTGCAAACGTAATTAATATTATATATTTTTCTTTAATCTCAGGGTTTTTTTTAAGTTTTTGAACTTTCAAGGGATGTTTTTTATATTATTTTAATACTTTTAGGGAATTTCTTGGTTTTCTATACTTTCAAGAATTTTCAATGATTTTTTGCTTCCTCTAAAAACTCTGATTTGCCCGCATATACCTCCTAAAAAAAATTCAAAGTTGCTTGAGAAACTTACTTGAGAAATGAAAATACATATTTAACGTCGTAACGTAAAAAATTTGAAAGAAGTAAAGTATTTTAAAAACTTATTTAACCTCATAACCTAAAAAAAAATCATAAATTCGATTAAAAAACTCTAATGTTCACATATATGGCTCTTAGAAAAATAACATTTCATATCTATCCTTAAAGAGCTTAATTTTCGCATATAAACCTCTTTGAAGGAAGAAAATTGCCTAGGAAAATATTTTTGACTTATATAACTCTTAAAAACTAAAATTGAAGACTCAATTTCGAAATCTTAATTATCGCATACAAACCCCCTTAGAGAATGAAATGCATATTTAAAACATAATTTTTATGATCCCTTTGTAGTTTCTTGGATTTTTTATGCTTTCATGGAGTTCAAGGGTTTTTGTCTGAGATTTTGACAGTTCTATGGAATTTCCGAGATTTTCTTGTGACATTTTGTGCTTTGACGAATTTTCCATAATTTTTGCAAATTTAATGTATTTTGTATTTTTTTACTTTCGAGGGTTTCTTGTTAATATTTTGAACTTTCAACGGAATTTTTTTTATATTTTTTAATATTTCTGGGGAATTTTACGATTTTCTATACTTTCATATTTTTTTCTGACTTTTCACTTCGCTTAA
The DNA here is from genome assembly GCA_005019695.1 of Trichopus zeylanicus subsp. travancoricus. NCBI lineage: Eukaryota > Viridiplantae > Streptophyta > Magnoliopsida > Dioscoreales > Dioscoreaceae > Trichopus > Trichopus zeylanicus. The sequence continues at coordinate 10,166 of RXID01016769.1, forward strand.
AAAACTTAATTTACTTGCGTATACCTCTTAAAAAAATTTAGATTTGCTTGGAAAACTTACTTAAAAAATAAAAATACATATTTAACCTCATAACGTAAAAAATTTGAAAGAAGTAATGTATTTTCAACACTAATTCAACCTCATACCCTAAAAAAAAAATTAACTCTCAGATTCGATTAAAAAACCCTGATTTTCACATATATGGCTCTTCGAAAAATAAAATCTCATATTAAAACTTCAAGGGCTTAACTTTTGCATATAAACCTCTTTTAAAGAAGAGAATTACCTAGAAAAAGAGTTTTTGGCATATATACCTCTTAAAAACTGAAATTGAAGACTCAATTTCGAAATCTTAATTATCGCATGTTTACCCCTTAAGAGAAAGAAATGCATATTTAAAACAGATTTTTTTTTTTATCCTTTTGCAGTTTTATAGGTTTTCTATACTCTCATAATGTTTAAGGGGTTTTCTGAGATTTCAACGGTTTTATGGAGTTTCAGAGTTTTCCTTGTGATATTTTTTACTTTTACCGATTTTCAACAATTTTTGCAAATTTAACGAATTTTGCACTATATTTTTTTTACTTTCATGGGTTTTTTCAAGTTTTCGAACTTCCAAGGGATTTCTTTATATTATTCTTATGCTTTCAGGGAATTTCATGGTTTTCTATATTTTCCAAAAAATGTTGTGATTTTTTGCAGATTTTTTGCCTCCTTTCAAAATCTTAATTTACTCGCGTGTACTGCTTAGAAAAATTGAAAGTTGCTTGGGAAACTTACTTGAGAAATGAAAGTACATATTTAACTTTGTAACTAAAAAACACTGAAAGAAGTAAAGTATTTTCAAAACCTATAAAACCTCACAACCAAAAAAAAATAAAATCGCAGATTCGATTAAAAAGCCCTGATTTTCACATATATGGCTCTAAAAAAAATAAAATTTCATATTTAATCTTAAAGGGCACAATTTTCGAATATGAACCTCTTTGATAGAAGCAAATTGCCTAGAAAAAACGTTTTGCTTAATTTTCCAATCTAAAAGAGATTTTTTGTGACAGGGATTTATTATGCTTTAACGAAATTTTATGGGTTTGGTGAGTTTCCAACGATTTTTTGGAGTTTTACAGGTTTTTCTGTGATATTTTGTACTTTTACTGATTTTCTACAATTTGTGCCAAATTAATGATTATTATATTTTTTTTTACTTTCAAGGGTTTTTTTTTGAGTTTTTTAACTTTCAAGGGATGTTTTTTATATTATTTTCATATTTTTAGCGAATTTCTTGGTTTTCTATACTTTCAAGAATTTTCTATGATTTTTCGCTTCCTCTAAAAATTCTGATTTTCTTGCATATACCTCCTAAAAAAATTCAAAGTTGCTTGAAAAACTTACTTGAGAAATGAAAATACATATTTAACCTCGTAACGTAAAAAATTCAAAAGAAGTAAAGTATTTTAAAAACTTATTTAACCTCATAACCTAAAAAAAAATCATAAATTCGATGAAAAAACTCTGATGTTCACATATATGGCTCTTAGAAAAATAAAATTTCATATTTATCCTTAAAGAGCTTAATTTTCGCATATAAACATCTTTGAAGGAAGCAAATTGCCTAGGAAAATGTTTTGACTTATATAACTCTTAAAAACTAAAATTGAAGACTCAATTTTGAAATCTTAATTATCGCATATAAACCCCCTTAGAGAATGAAATGCATATTTAAAACATAATTTTTATGATCCGTTTGTAGTTTCTGGGATTTTTTATGCTTTCATGGAGTTTACGGGTTTTTTCTGAGATTTCTATAGTTTTATGGAGTTTTAGAGATTTTTTTGTGATATTTTGTGCTTTTACGAATTTTCCATAATTTTTGCAAATTTAATGTATTTTGTATTTTTTTACTTTTGAGGGTTTCTTGTTAATATTTTGAACTTTCAACGAAATTTTTTTTATATTTTTTAATATTTCTGGGGAATTTTACGATTTTCTATACTTTCATATTTTTTTCTGACTTTTTCCCTCGCTTAAAAAACTTAATTTACTTGCGTATACCTCTTAAAAAAATTCAGATTTGCTTGGAAAACTTACTTAAAAAATAAAAATACATATTTAACCTCATAACGTAAAAAATTTGAAAGAAGTAATGTATTTTCAACACTAATTCAACCTCATAACCTAAAAAAAATTAAATCTCAGATTTGATTGAAAAACCCAGATTTTCACATATATGGCTCTTCGAAAAATAAAATCTCATATTTAAACTTCAGTGGCTTAATTTTCGCATATAAACCTCTTTGAAAGAAGATAATTACCTAGAAAAAGAGTTTTTGGCATATATACCTCTTAAAAACTGAAATTGAAGACTCAATTTCAAAATCTTAATTATCGCATATTTACCCCTTAAGAGAAAGAAATATGCATATTTAAAACAGATTTTTATTTTATCCTTTTGCAGTTTTATAGGTTTTTTATACTCTCATAATGTTTAAGGGGTTTTCTGAGATTTCAAAGGTTTTATTGAGTTTCACACTTTTCCTTGTGATATTTTTTACTTTTACCGATTTTCAACAATTTTTGCAAATTTAACGAATTTTGGACAATATTTTTTTTACTTTCAAGGGTTTTTTCAAGTTTTCGAACTTTCAAGGGATTTCTTTATATTATTCTTATGCTTTCAGGGAATTTCAGGGTTTTCTATATGTTCCAAAAAATGTTGTGATTTTTTGCCTCCTTTCAAAATCTTAATTTACTCGCGTGTACCCCTTAGAAAAATTGAAAGTTGCTTGGGAAACTTACTTGAGAAATGAAAGTACATATTTAACTTTGTAACTAAAAAACTCTGAAAGAAGTAAAGTATTTTCAAAACTTATAAAACCTCACAACCAAAAAGAAATAAAATTGCAGATTCGATTAAAAAGCCCTGATTTTCACATATATGGCTCTAAAAAAAATAAAATTTCATATTTAATCTTAAAGGGCACAATTTTCGAATATGAACCTCTTTGATAGAAGCAAATTGCCTAGAAAAAACGTTTTGCTTAATTTTCCAATCTAAAAGAGATTTTTTTGTGATAGGGATTTATTATGCTTTCACGAAATTTTATGGGTTTGGTGAGTTTCCAATGATTTTTTGGAGTTTTACAGGTTTTTCTGTGATATTTTGTACTTTTACTGATTTTCTACAATTTGTGCGAAATTAATGAATATTATTTTTTTTTTACTTTCAAGGGTTTTTTTTAAGTTTTTGAACTTTCAAGGGATGTTTTTTATATTATTTTCATATTTTTAGCGAATTTCTTGGTTTTCTATACTTTCAAGAATTTTCTATGATTTTTCCCTTCCTCTAAAAATTCTGATTTGCTTGCATATACCTCCTAAAAAAATTCAAAGTTGCTTGAAAAACTTACTTGAGAAATGAAAATACATATTTAACCTCGTAACGCAAAAAATTCAAAAGAAGTAAAGTATTTTAAAAACTTATTTAACCTCATAACCTAAAAAAAAAATCATAAGTTCGATTAAAAAACTCTGATGTTCACATATATGGCTCTTAGAAAAATAAAATTTCAAATTTATCCTTAAAGAGCTTAATTTTCGGATATAAACCTCTTTGAAGGAAGAAAATTCCCTTGGAAAATATTTTTGACATATATAACTCTCGAAAACTAAAATTGAAGAGTCAATTTGGAAATCTTAATTATCGCATATAAACCCCCTTAGAGAATGAAATGCATATTTAAAACATAATTTTTATGATCCTTTTGTAGTTTCTGGGATTTTTTATGCTTTCATGGAGTTTAAGGTTTTTTTTTCTGAGATTTCTATAGTGTTATGGAGTTTCAGAGATTTTTTTGTGATATTTTGTGCTTTTACGAATTTTTCGTAATTTTTACAAATTTAATGTATTTTGTATTTTTTTTACTTTCGAGGGTTTTTTTTAATATTTTGAACTTTCAATAGAATTTTTTTATATTTCTGGGGAATTTTACGATTTTCTATACTTTCATATTTTTTTCTGACTTTTTGCCTCGCTTAAAAAACTTAATTTACTTGTCTATACCTCTTAAAAAAAATTCAAATTTGCTTGGAAAACTTTCTTAAAAAATAAAAATACATATTTAACCTCGTAACGTAAAAAATTTGAAAGAAGTAATGTATTTTCAACACTAATTCAACCTCATAACCTAAAAAAAATTAAATCTCAGATTCGATTCAAAAACCCAGATTTTCACATATATGGCTCTTCGAAAAATAAAATCTCATATTTAAACTTCAAGGGCTTAATTTTCCCATATAAACCTCTTTGAAAGAAGAGAATTACCTAGAAAAAGAGTTTTTGGCATATATACCTCTTAAAAACTGAAATTGAAGACTCAATTTCAAAATCTTAATTATCGCATATTTACCCCTTAAGAGAAAGAAATATGCATATTTAAAACAGATTTCTTTTTTATCCTTTTGCAGTTTTATAGGTTTTCTATACTCTCATAATGTTTAAGGGGTTTTCTGAGATTTCAAAGGTTTTATGGAGTTTCAGACTTTTCCTTGTGATATTTTTTACTTTTACCGATTTTCAACAATTTTTGCAAATTTAACGAATTTTGCACTATATTTTTTTACTTTCAAGGGTTTTTTCAAGTTTTCGAATTTTCAATGGATTTCTTTATATTATTCTTATGCTTTCAGGGAATTTCATGGTTTTCTATATTTTCCAAAAAATTTTGTGATTTTTTGCCTCCTTTCAAAATCTTAATTTACTCGCGTGTACCTCCTAGAAAAATTGAAAGTTGCTTGGGAAACTTACTTGGGAAATGAAAGTACATATTTAACTTTGTAACTAAAAAACTTTGAAAGAAGTAAAGTGTTTTCAAAACTTGTTCAACTTCACAACCTAAAAAAAATAAAATCGCAGATTCGATTAAAAAGCCCTGATTTTCACATATATGGCTCTAAAAAAAATAAAATTTCATATTTAATCTTAAAGGGCACAATTTTCGAATATGAACCTCTTTGATAGAAGCAAATTGCCTAGAAAAAATGTTTTGCTTAATTTTCCAATCTAAAAGAGATTTTTTGTGACAGGGATTGATTATGCTTTCACGAAATTTTATGGGTTTGGTGAGTTTCCAATGATTTTTTGGAGTTTTACAGGTTTTTCTGTGATATTTTGTATTTTTACTGATTTTCTACAATTTGTGCAAATTTAATGAATATTATATTTTTTTTTTTACTTTGAAGGGTTTTTTTTTTAAGTTTTTGAACTTTCAAGGGATGTTTTTTATATTATTTTCATATTTTTAGCGAATTTCTAGGTTTTCTATACTTTCAAGAATTTTCTATGATTTTCCGCTTCCTCTAAAAATTCTGATTTGCTTGCATATACCTCCTAAAAAAATTCAAAGTTTCTCGAAAAACTTACTTGAGAAATGAAAATACATATTTAACCTCGTAACGTAAAAAATTCGAAAGAAGTAAACTATTTTAAAAACTTATTTAACCTCATAACCTAAAAAAAAAATCATTAATTCGATTAGAAAACTCTGAGGTTCACATATATGGCTCTTAGATAAATAAAATTTCAAATTTGCCCTTAAAGAGCTTAATTTTCGCATATAAACCTCTTTGAAGGAAGAAAATTGCCTTGGAAAATATTTTTGACATATATAACTCTCAAAAACTAAAATTGAAGACTCAATTTCCAAATCTTAATTATCGCATATAAACCCCCTTAGAGAATGAAATGCATATTTAAAACACAATTTTTATGATCCTTTTGTAGTTTCTGGGATTTTTTATGCTTTCATGGAGTTTAAGGTTTTTTTTTCTAAGATTTCTATAGTTTTATGGAGTTTCAGAGATTTTTTTGTGATATTTTGTGCTTTTACAAATTTTCCGTAATTTTTGCAAATTTAATGTATTTTGTATTTTTTTTACTTTCGAGGGTTTTTTTTTAATATTTTGAACTTTGAATAGAATTTTTTTTTATATTTTTTTATATTTCTGGGAAATTTTACGATTTTCTATACTTTCATATTTTTTTCTGACTTTTTGCCTCGCTTAAAAAACTTAATTTACTTGCCTATACCTCTTAAAAAAAATTCAAATTTGCTTGGAAAACTTACTTAAAAAATAAAAATACATATTTAACCTCGTAACGCAAAAAATTTGAAAGAAGTAATTTATTTTCAACACTAATTCAACCTCATAACCTAAAAAACATTAAATCTCAGATTCGATTAAAAAACCCAGATTTTCACATATATGGCTCTTCCAAAAATAAAATCTCATATTTAAACTTCAAGGGCTTAATTTTGGCATATAAACCTCTTTGAAAGAAGAGAATTACCTAGAAAAAGAGTTTTTGGCATATATACCTCTTAAAAACTGAAATTGAAGACTCAATTTCAAAATCTTAATTGTCGCATATTTACCCCTTAAGAGAAAGAAATATGCATATTTAAAACAGATTTTTATTTTATCCTTTTGCAGTTTTATAGGTTTTCTATACTCTCATAATGTTTAAGGGGTTTTCTGAGATTTCAAAGGTTTTATGGAGTTTCAGACTTTTCCTAGTGATATTTTTTACTTTTACCGATTTTCAACAATTTTTGCAAATTTAACGAATTTTGCACTATATTTTTTTTACTTTCAAGGGTTTTTTCAAGTTTTCGAATTTTCAATGGATTTCTTTATATTATTCTTATGCTTTCAGGGAATTTCATGGTTTTCTATATTTTCCAAAAAATGATGAAAAATTGAAAGTTGCTTGGGAAACTTACTTGAGAAATGAAAATACATATTTAACTTTGTAACTGAAAAACTCTGAAAGAAGTAAAGTATTTTCAAAACTTATAAAACCTCACAACCTAAAAGAAATAAAATTGCAGATTCGATTAAAAAGCCCTGATTTTCACATATATGGCTCTAAAAAAAATAAAATTTCATATTTAATCTTAAAGGGCACAATTTTCGAATATGAACCTCTTTGATAGAAGCAAACTGCCTAGAAAAAACGTTTTGCTTAATTTTCCAATCTAAAAGAGAGTTTTTGTGACAGGGATTTATTATGCTTTAACGAAATTTTATGGGTTTGGTGAGTTTCCAATGATTTTTTGGAGTTTTACAGGTTTTTCTGTGATATTTTGTACTTTTACTGATTTTCTACAATTTGTGCCAATTTAATGAATATTATTTTTTTTTTTTACTTTCAAGGGTTTTTTTTTAAGTTTTTGAACTTTCAAGGGATGTTTTTTATGTTATTTTCATATTTTTAGGGAATTTCTTGGTTTTCTATACTTTTAAGAATTTTCTATGATTTTTTGCTTCCTCTAAAAATTCTGATTTGCTTGCATATACCTCCTAAAAAAATTCAAAGTTGCTTGAAAAACATACTTGAGAAAGGAAAATACATATTTAACCTCGTAACGTAAAAAATTCGAAAGAAGTAAAGTATTTTAAAAACTTATTTAACCTCATAACCTAAAAAAAAAATCATAAATTCGATTAAGAAACTCTGATGTTCACATATATGGCTCTTAGAAATATAAAATTTCAAATTTATCCTTAGAGAGCTTAATTTTCGCATATAAACCTCTTTGAAGGAAGAAAATTCCTTTGGAAAATGTTTTTGACATATATAACTCTCGAAAACGAAAATTGAAGAGTCAATTTGGAAATCTTAATTATCGCATATAAACCCCCTTAGAGAATGAAATGCATATTTAAAACATAATTTTTATGATCCTTTTGTAGTTTCTGGGATTTTTTATGCTTTCATGGAGTTTAAGGGTTTTTTTTCTGAGATTTCTATAGTTTTATTGAGTTTCAGAGATTTTTTTGTGATATTTTGTGCTTCTACGAATTTTCCGTAATTTTTGCAAATTTAATGTATTTTGTATTTTTTTTACTTTCGTGGGTTTTTTTAATAGTTTGAACTTTCAATAGAATTTTTTTATATTTTTTTATATTTCTGGGGAATTTTACGATTTTCTATACTTTCATTTTTTTTCCTGACTTTTTGCCTCGCTTAAAAAACTTAATTTACTTGCATATACCTCTTAAAAAAAATTCAAATTTGCTTGGAAAACTTACTTAAAAAACAAAAATACATATTTAACCTCGTAACGTAAAAAATGTGAAAGAAGTAATGTATTTTCAACACTAATTCAACCTCATAACCTAAAAAAAATTAAATCTCTGATTTGATTGAAAAACCCAGATTTTCACATATATGGCTCTTCGAAAAATAAAATCTCATATTTAAACTTCAGTGGCTTAATTTTCGCATATAAACCTCTTTGAAAGAAGATAATTACCTAGAAAAAGAGTTTTTGGCTTATATACCTCTTAAAAACTGAAATTGAAGACTCAATTTTAAAATCTTAATTATCGCATATTTACCCCTTAAGAGAAAGAAATATGCATATTTAAAACAGGTTTTTATTTTATCCTTTTGCAGTTTTATAGGTTTTCTATACTCTCATAATGTTTAAGGGGTTTTCTGAGATTTCAAAGGTTTTATGGAGTTTCAGACTTTTCCTTGTGATATTTTTTACTTTTACCGATTTTCAACAATTTTTTTTGTTTGTTGGGCAAATTTAAAACGAATTTTTTTTGCAACTATAAGTTTTTTTATACTTTCAGAGGGTGGGTTCAAGTTTTTCCGAATTTCCAATGATTTCTTTATATTATTCTTATGCTTTCAGGGAATTTCATGGTTTTCTATATTTTTCAAAAAAATTTGTGATTTTTTGCCTCCTTTCAAAATCTTAATTTACTCGCGTGTACCCCTTAGAAAAATTGAAAGTTGCTTGGGAAACTTACTTGAGAAATGGAAGTACATATTTAACCTTGTAACTAAAAAACTCTGAAAGAAGAAAAGTATTTTAAAAACTTATTCAACCTCACAACCTAAAAAAATCAAATCGCATATTCGATTAAAAAGCCCTGATTTTCACATATATGGCTCTAAAAAAAATAAAATTTCATATTTAATCTTAAAGGGCACAATTTTCGAATATGAACCTCTTTTATAGAAGCAAATTGCCTAGAAAAAAATGTTTTGCTTAATTTTCCAATCTAAAAGAGATTTTTTGTGACAGGGATTTATTATGCTTTCACGAAATTTTATGGGTTTGGTGAGTTTCCAATGATTTTTTGGAGTTTTACAGGTTTTTCTGTGATATTTTGTACTTTTACTGATTTTCTACAATTTGTGCCAATTTAATGAATATTATTTTTTTTTTTTACTTTCAAGGGTTTTTTTTAAGTTTTTGAACTTTCAAGGGATGTTTTTTTATATTATTTTCATATTTTTAGCGAATTTCTTGGTTTTCTATACTTTCAAGAATTTTCTATGATTTTTGGCTTCCTCTAAAAATTCTGATTTGCTTGCATATGCCTCCTAAAAAAAATTCAAAGTTGCTTGAAAAACTTACTTGAGAAATGAAAATACATATTTAACCTCGTAACGTAAAAAATTCGAAAGAAGTAAAGTATTTTAAAAACTTATTTAACCTCATAACCTAAAAAAAAAATCATAAATTCGATTAAAAAACTCTGATGTTCACATATATGGCTCTTCGAAAAATAAAATTTCATATTTATCCTTAAAGAGCTTAATTTTCGCATATAAACCTCTTTGAAGGAAGAGAATTGCCTAGGAAAATGTTTTTGACTTATATAACTCTGAAAAACTAAAATTGAAGACTCAATTTCAAAATCTTAATTATCGCATACAAACCCCCTTAGAGAATGAAATGCATATTTAAAACATAATTTTTATGATCCTTTTGTAGTTTCTGGGATTTTTTATGCTTTCATGGAGTTTAAGGGTTTTTTCTCTGAGATTTCTATAGTTTTATTGAGTTTCAGAGATTTTTTTGTGATATTTTGTGCTTCTACGAATTTTTCGTAATTTTTGCAAATTTAATGTATTTTGTATTTTTTTTACTTTCGAGGGTTTTTTTTAATATTTTGAACTTTCAATAGAATTTTTTTATATTTCTGGGGAATTTTACGATTTTCTATACTTTCATATTTTTTTCTGACTTTTTGCCACCCTTAAAAAACTTAATTTACTTGCATATACCTCTTAAAAAAAATTCAAATTTGCTTGGAAAACTTACTTAAAAAATAAAAAATACATATTTAACCTCGTAACGTAAAAAATTTGAAAGAAGTAATGTATTTTGAACACTAATTCAACCTCATAACCTAAAAAAAATTAAATCTCAGATTCGATTGAAAAACCCAGATTTTCACATATATGGCTCTTCGAAAACTAAAATCTCATATTTAAACTTCAATGGCTTAATTTTCGCATATAAACCTCTTTGAAAGAAGATAATTACCTAGAAAAAGAGTTTTTGGCATATATACCTCTTAAAAACTGAAATTGAAGACTCAATTTCAAAATCTTAATTATCGCATATTTACCCCTTGAGAGAAAGAAATATGCATATTTAAAACAGATTTTTTTTTTATCCTTTTGCAGTTTTATAGGTTTTCTATACTTCCATAATGTTTAACGGCTTTTCTGAGATTTCAAAGGTTTTATGGAGTCTCAGAGTTTTCCTTGTGATATTTTTTACTTTTACCGATTTTCAACAATTTTTGCAAATTTAACGAATTTTGCACTATATTCTTTTTACTTTCAAGGGTATTTTGAAGTTTTCGAACTGTCAAGGGATTTCTTTATATTGTTCTTATACTTTCAGGGAATTTCATGGTTTTCTAAATTTTCCAAAAAATTTTGTATTTTTTGCCTCCTTCAAAAATATTAATTTACTCGCGTGTACCTCATAGAAAAATTAGAAGTTGCTTGGGAGATTTACTTGAGAAATGAAAGTACATTTTTAACCTTGTAACTAAAAAACTATGAAAGAAGTAAAGTATTTTAAAAACTTATTCAACCTCACAACCTAAAAAAATCAAATCGCATATTCGATTAAAAAGCCCTGATTTTCACATATATGGCTCTAAAAAAAATAAAATTTCATATTTAATCTTAAAGGGCACAATTTTCGAATATGATCCTCTTTCATAGAAGCAAATTGCCTAGAAAAAACGTTTTGCTTAATTTTCCAATCTAAAAGAGATTTTTTGTGACAGGGATTTATTATGCTTTCACGAAATTTTATGGGTTTGGTGAGTTTCCAATGATTTTTTCGAGTTTTACTGGTTTTTCTGTGATATTTTGTACTTTTACTGATTTTGTACAATTTGTGCAAATTTAATGAATATTATATTTTTTTTTTACTTTCAAGGGTTTTTTTTTAAGTTTTTGAACTTTCAAGGGATGTTTTTTATATTATTTTCATATTTTTAGCGAATTTCTTGGTTTTCTATGATTTTTTGCTTCCTCTAAAAATTCTGATTTGCTTGCATATACCTCCTAAAAAAATTCAAAGTTGCTTGGAAAACTTACTTGAGAAACGAAAATACATATTTAACCTCGTAACGCAAAAAATTCGAAAGAAGTAAAGTATTTTAAAAACTTATTTAACCTCATAACCTAAAAAAAAAAATCATAAATTCGATTAGAAAACTCTGATGTTCACATATATGGCTCTTAGAAAAATAAAATTTCAAATTTATCCTTAAAGAGCTTCATTTTCGCATATAAACCTCTTTGAAGGAAGAAAATTGCCTTGGAAAATATTTTTGACATATATAACTCTCAAAAACTAAAATTGAAGACTCAATTTCCAAATCTTAATTATCGCATATAAACCCCCTTAGAGAATGAAATTCATATCTAAAACATAATTTTATGATCCTTTTGTAGTTTCTGGGATTTTTTATGCTTTCACGGAGTTTAAGGGTTTTTATTCTGAGATTTCTATAGTTTTATGGAGTTTCAGAGATTTTTTTGTGATATTTTGTGCTTTTACGAATTTTTCGTAATTTTTACAAATTTAATGTATTTTGTATTTTTTTTACTTTCGAGGGTTTTTTTTAATATTTTGAACTTTCAATAGAATTTTTTTCTATTTTTTTATATTTCTGGGGAATTTTACGATTTTCTGTACTTTCATATTTTTTTCTGACTTTTTGCCTCGCTTAAAAAACTTACTTTACTTGCATATACCTCTTTAAAAAAATTCAAATTTGTTTGGAAAACTTACTTAAAAAATAAAAATACATATTTAACCTCGTAACGTAAAAAATTCGAAAGAAGTAATGTATTTTCAACACTAATTCAACCTCATAACCTAAAAAAAATTAAATCTCAGATTCGATTAAAAAACCCAGATTTTCACATATATGGCTCTTCGAAAAATAAAATCTCATATTTAAACTTCAGTGGCTTAATTTTCGCATATAAACCTCTTTGAAAGAAGATAATTACCTAGAAAAAGAGTTTTTGGCTTATATACCTATTAAAAACTGAAATTGAAGACTCAATTTCAAAATCTTAATTATCGCAAATTTACCCCTTAAGAGAAAGAAATATGCATATTTAAAACAGATTTTTTTTTTATCCTTTTGCAGTTTTATAGGTTTTCTATACTCTCATAATGTTTAAGGGGTTTTCTGAGATTTCAAAGGTTTTATGGAGTTTCAGACTTTTCCTTGTGATATTTTTTACTTTTACCGATTTTCAACAATTTTTGCAAATTTCACGAATTTTGCACTATATTTTTTTTACTTTCAAGGGTTTTTTCAAGTTTTCGAATTTTCAATGGATTTCTTTATATTATTCTTATGCTTTCAGGGAATTTCATGGTTTTCTATATTTTCCAAAAAATGATGTGATTTTTTGCAACCTTTCAAAATCTTAATTTACTCGCGTGTACCGCTTAGAAAAATTGAAAGTTGCTTGGGAAACTTACTTGAGAAATGAAAGTACATATTTAACTTTGTAACTAAAAAACTCTGAAAGAAGTAAAGTATTTTCAAAACTTATAAAACCGCACAACCTAAAAAAAATAAAATTGCAGATTCGATTAAAAAGCCCTGATTTTCACATATATGGCTCTAAAAAAAATAAAATTTCATATTTAATCTTAAAGGGCACAATTTTTGAATATGAACCTCTTTGATAGAAGCAAATTGCATAGAAAAAACGTTTTGCTTAATTTTCGAATCTGAAAGAGATTTTTTGTGACAGGGATTTATTATGCTTTCACGGAATTTTGTGGGTGTGGTGAGTTTCCAATGATTTTTGGCAGTTTTACAGGTTTCTCTGTGATATTCTGTACTTTTACGGATTTTCTACAATTTGTGCAAACGTAATTAATATTATATATTTTTTTTAATCTCAGGGGTTTTTTTTAAGTTTTTGAACTTTCAAGGGATGTTTTTTATATTATTTTAATACTTTTTGGGAATTTCTTGGTTTTCTATACTTTCAAGAATTTTCAATGATTTTTTGCTTCCTCTAAAAACTCTGATTTGCCCGCATATACCTCCTAAAAAAATTCAATGTTGCTTGAGAAACTTACTTGAGAAATGAAAATACATATTTAACCTCGTAACGTAAAAAATTCGAAAGAAGTAAAGTATTTTAAAAACTTATTTAACCTCATGACCTAAAAAAAAAAATCATAAATTCGATTAAAAAACTCTGATGTTCACATATATGGGCTCTTAGAAAAATAAATTTTCAAATTTATCCTTAAAGAGCTTAATTTTCGCATATAAACCTCTTTGAATGAAGAAAATTGCCTTGGAAAATGTTTTTGACATATATAACTCTCCAAAACTAAAATTGAAGACTAATTTCCAAATCTTAATTATCGCATATAAACCCCCTTAGAGAATTAAATGCATATTTAAAACATAATTTTTATGATCCTTTTGTAGTTTCTGGGATTTTTTATGCTTTCATGGAGTTTAAGGGGTTTTTTCTGAGATTTCTATAGTTTTATTGAGTTTGGGAGATTTTTTTGTGATATTTTGTGCTTCTACGAATTTTCCGTAATTTTTGCAAATTTAATGTATTTTGTATTTTTTTTACTTTCGAGGGTTTTTTTAATATTTTGAACTTTCAATAGAATTTTTTTATATTTTTTTATATTTCTGGGGAATTTTACGATTTTCTATACTTTCATATTTTTTTCTGACTTTTCGCCTCCCTTAAAAAACTTAATTTACTTGCGTATACCTCTGAAAAAAATTCAGATTTGCTTGGAAAACTTACTTAAAAAATAAAAATACATATTTAACCTCGTAACGTAAAAAATTTGAAAGAAGTAATGTATTTTCAACACTAATTCAACCTCATAACCTAAAAAAAATAAAATCTCAGATTCGATTAAAAAACCCAGATTTTCAAATATATGGCTCTTCGAAAAATAAAATCTCATATTTAAACTTCAGTGGCTTCATTTTCGCATATAAACCTCTTTGAAAGAAGATAATTACCTAGAAAAAGAGTTTTCGGCATATATACCTCTTAAAAACTGAAATTGAAGAATCAATTTCAAAATCTTAAGTACGCCATTATCAGTAGGTACCTTAAGAGAAAGAAATATCCATATTTAAAACAGATTTTTTTTTTATCCTTTTGCAGTTTTATAGGTTTTCTATACTCTCATAATTTTTAAGGGGTTTTCTGAGATTTCAAAGGTTTTATGGAGTTTCAGACTTTGCCTTGTGATATTTTTTACTTTTACCGATTTTCAATAATTTTTGCAAATTTAACGAATTTTGCACTATATTTTATTTACTTTCAAGGGTTTTTTCACGTTTTCGAACTTTCAATGGATTTCTTTATATTATTCTTATGCTTTCAGGGAATTTCATGGTTTTCTATATTTTTCAAAAAAATTTGTGATTTTTTGCCTCCTTTCAAAATCTTAATTTACTCGCGTGTACCCCTTAGAAAAATTGAAAGTTCCTTGGGAAACTTACTTGAGAAATGAAAGTACATATTTAACTTTGTAACTAAACAATTCTGAAAGAAGTAAAGTATTTTCAAAACTTATAAAACCGCACAACCTAAAAAAAATAAAATTGCAGATTCGATTAAAAAGCCCTGATTTTCACATATATGGCTCTAAAAAAAATAAAATTTCATATTTAATCTTAAAGGGCACAATTTTCGAATATGAACCTCTTTGATAGAAGCAAATTGCCCAGAAAAAACATTTTTCTTAATTTTCCAATCTAAAAGAGATTTTTTGTGATAGGGATTTATTATGCTTTCACGAAATTTTATGGGTTTGGTGAGTTTCCAATGATTTTTTGGAGTTTTACAGGTTTTTCTGTGATATTTTGTACTTTTACTGATTTTCTACAATTTGTGCCAATTTAATGAATATTATATTTTTTTTTTACTTTCAAGGGTTTTTTTTTAAGTTTTTGAACTTTCAAGGGATGTTTTTTATATTATTTTCATATTTTTAGGGAATTTCTTGGTTTTCTATACTTTTAAGAATTTTCTATGATTTTTCGCTTCCTCTAAAAATTCTGATTTGCTTGCATATACCTCCTAAAAAAATTCAAAGTTGCTTGAAAAACTTACTTGAGAAAGGAAAATACATATTTAACCTCGTAACGTAAAAAATTCGAAAGAAGTAAAGTATTTTAAAAACTTATTTAACCTCATAACCTAAGAAAAAAAATCATAAATTCGATTAGAAAACTCTGATGTTCACATATATGGCTCTTAGAAAAATAAAATTTCAAATTCATCCTTAAACAGCTTAATTTTCGCATATAAACCTCTTTGAAGGAAGAAAATTGCCTTGGAAAATGTTTTTGACATATATAACTCTCGAAAACTAAAATTGAAGACTCAATTTCCAAATCTTAATTATCGCATATAAACCCCCTTAGAGAATGAAATGCATATTTAAAACATAATTTTTATGATCCTTTTGTAGTTTCTGGGATTTTTTATGCTTTCATGGAGTTTAAGGTTTTTTTTTCTGAGATTTCTATAGTTTTATGGAGTTTCAGAGATTTTTTTGTGATATTTTGTGCTTTTACGAATTTTCCGTAATTTTTGCAAATTTAATGTATTTTGTATTTTTTTTACTTTCGTGGGTTTTTTTAATATTTTGAACTTTCAATAGAATTTTTTTATATTTTTTTATATTTCTGGGGAATTTTACGATTTTCTATACTTTCATTTTTTTTCCTGACTTTTTGCCTCGCTTAAAAAACTTAATTTACTTGCATATACCTCTTAAAAAAAATTCAAATTTGCTTGGAAAACTTACTTAAAAAACAAAAATACATATTTAACCTCGTAACGTAAAAAATGTGAAAGAAGTAATGTATTTTCAACACTAATTCAACCTCATAACCTAAAAAAAATTAAATCTCAGATTTGATTGAAAAACCCAGATTTTCACATATATGGCTCTTCGAAAAATAAAATCTCATATTTAAACTTCAGTGGCTTAATTTTCGCATATAAACCTCTTTGAAAGAAGATAATTACCTAGAAAAAGAGTTTTTCGCTTATATACCTATTAAAAACTGAAATTGAAGACTCAATTTCAAAATCTTAATTATCGCAAATTTACCCCTTAAGAGAGTGAAATATGCATATTTAAAACAGATTTTTTTTTTATCCTTTTGCAGTTTTATAGGTTTTCTATACTCTCATAATGTTTAAGGGGTTTTCTGAGATTTCAAAGGTTTTATGGAGTTTCAGACTTTTCCTTGTGATATTTTTACTTTTACCGATTTTCAACAATTTTTGCAAATTTAACGAATTTTGCACAATATTTTTTTTACTTTCAAGGGGGTTTTTTCAAGTTTTCGAATTTTCAATGGATTTCTTTATATTATTCTTATGCTTTCAGGGAATTTCATGGTTTTCTGTATTTTCCAAAAAATGATGTGATTTTTTGCCTCCTTTCAAAATCTTAATTTACTCGCGTGTACCGCTTAGAAAAATTGAAAGTTGCTTGGGAAACTTACTTGAGAAATGAAAGTACATATTTAACTTTGTAACTAAAAAACTCTGAAAGTAGTAAAGTATTTTCAAAACTTATAAAACCTCACAACCTAAAAAAAATAAAATTGCAGATTCGATTAAAAAGCCCTGATTTTCACATATATGGCTCTAAAAAAAATAAATTTTCATATTTAATCTTAAAGGGCACAATTTTCGAATATGAACCTCTTTGATAGAAGCAAATTGCCTAGAAAAAACGTTTTGCTTAATTTTCCAATCTAAAAGAGATTTTCTGTGACAGGGATTTATTATGCTTTCACGAAATTTTATGGGTTTGGTGAGTTTCCAATGATTTTTGGAGTTTTTCAGGTTTTTCTGTGAGATTTTGTACTTTTACTGATTTTCTAAAATTTGTGCCAATTTATTGAATATTATATTTTTTTTTACTTTCAAGGGTTTTTTTTAAGTTTTTGAACTTTCAAGGGATGTTTTTTATATTATTTTCATATTTTTAGCGAATTTCTTTGTTTTCTATACTTTCAAGAATTTTCTATGATTTTTCGCTTCCTCTAAAAATTCTGATTTGCTTGCATATACCTCCTAAAAAAATTCACAGTTGCTTGGAAAACTTACTTGAGAAATGAAAATACATATTTAACCTCGTAACGTAAAAAATTCGAAAGAAGTAAAGTATTTTAAAAACTTATTTAACCTCATAACCTAAAAAAAAAATCATAAATTCGATTAAAAAACTCTGATGTTCACATATATGGCTCTCAGAAAAATAAAATTTCAAATTTATCCTTAAAGAGCTTAATTTTCGCATATAAACCTCTTTGAAGGAAGAAAATTGCCTTGGAAAATGTTTTGACATATATAACTCTCCAAAACTAAAATTGAAGACTCAATTTCCAAATCTTAATTATCGCATATAAACCCCCTTAGAGAATGAAATGCATATTTAAAACATAATTTTTATGATCCTTTTGTAGTTTCTGGGATTTTTTATGCTTTCATGGAGTTTAAGGGTTTTTTTTCTGAGATTTCTATAGTTTTATTGAGTTTCAGAGATTTTTTTGTGATATTTTGTGCTTCTACGAATTTTTCGTAATTTTTGCAAATTTAATGTATTTTGTATTTTTTTTACTTTCGTGGGTTTTTTTAATATTTTGAACTTTCAATAGAATTTTTTTATATTTTTTTATATTTCTGGGGAATTTTACGATTTTCTATACTTTCATTTTTTTTCCTGACTTTTTGCCTCGCTTAAAAAACTTAATTTACTTTCATATACCTCTTAAAAAAAATTCAAATTTGCTTGGAAAACTTACTTAAAAAACAAAAATACATATTTAACCTCGTAACGTAAAAAATTTGAAAGAAGTAATGTATTTTCAACACTAATTCAACCTCATAACCTAAAAAAAATTAAATCTCAGATTTGATTGAAAAACCCAGATTTTCACATATATGGCTTTTCGAAAAATAAAATCTCATATTTAAACTTCAGTGACTTAATTTTCGCATATAAACCTCTTTGAAAGAAGATAATTACCTAGAAAAAGAGTTTTTGGCTTATATACCTATTAAAAACTGAAATTGAAGACTCAATTTCAAAATCTTAATTATCGCAAATTTACCCCTTAAGAGAGTGAAATATGCATATTTAAAACAGATTTTTATTTTATCCTTTTGCAGTTTTATAGGTTTTCTATACTCTCATAATGTTTAAGGGGTTTTCTGAGATTTCAAAGGTTTTATGGAGTTTCAGACTTTTCCTTGTGATATTTTTTACTTTTACCGATTTTCAATAATTTTTGCAAATTTAACGAATTTTGCAGTATATTTTATTTACTTTCAAGGGTTTTTTTTCAAGTTTTCGAACTTTCAATGGATTTCTTTATATTATTCTTATGCTTTCAGGGAATTTCATGGTTTTCTATATTTTCCAAAAAATGTTGTGATTTTTTGCCTCTTTTCAAAATCTTAATTTACTCGCGTGTACCGCTTAGAAAAATTGAAAGTTGCTTCGGAAACTTACTTGAGAAATGAAAGTACATATTTAACCTTGTAACTAAAAAACTCTGAAAGAAGAAAAGTATTTTAAAAACTTATTCAACCTCACAACCTAAAAAAATCAAATCGCATATTCAATTAAAAAGCCCTGATTTTCACATATGTGGCTCTAAAAAAAATAAAATTTCATATTTAATCTTAAAGGGCACAATTTTCGAATATGATCCTCTTTTATAGAAGCAAATTGCCTAGAAAAAACGTTTTGCTTAATTTTCCAATCTAAAAGAGATTTTTTGTGACAGGGATTTATTATGCTTTCACGAAATTTTATGGGTTTGGTGAGTTTCCAATGATTTTTTGGAGTTTTACAGGTTTTTCAGTGATATTTTGTACTTTTACTGATTTTCTACAATTTGTGCCAATTTAATGAATATTATTTTTTTTTTTTTTACTTTCAAGGGTTTTTTTTTAAGTTTTTGAACTTTCAAGGGACGTTTTTTATATTATTTTCATATTTTTAGCGAATTTCTTGGTTTTCTATACTTTCAAGAATTTTCTATGATTTTTCGCTTCGTCTAAAAATTCTGATTTGCTTGCATATACCTCCTAAAAAAATTCAAAGTTGCTTGAAAAACTTACTTGAGAAAGGAAAATACATATTTAACCTCGTAACGTAAAAAATTCGAAAGAAGTAAAGTATTTTAAAAACTTATTTAACCTCATAACCTAAAAAAAAAAAATCATAAATTCGATTAAAAAACTCTGATGTTCACATATATGGCTCTTAGAAAAATAAAATTTCAAATTTATCCTTAAAGAGCTTAATTTTCGCATATAAACCTCTTTGAAGGAAGAAAATTGCCTCGGAAAATGTTTTTGACATATATAACTCTCGAAAACTAAAATTGAAGAGTCAATTTGGAAATCTTAGTTATCGCATATAAACCCCCTTAGAGAATGAAATGCATATTTAAAACATAATTTTTATGATCCTTTTGTAGTTTCTGGGATTTTTTATGCTTTCATGGAGTTTAAGGGTTTTTTCTGAGATTTCTATAGTTTTATTGAGCTTCAGAGATTTTTTTTTGTGATATTTTGTGCTTCTACGAATTTTTCGTAATTTTTGCAAATTTAATGTATTTTGTATTTTTTTTACTTTCGAGGGTTTTTTTTAATATTTTGAACTTTCAATAGAATTTTTTTATATTTCTGGGGAATTTTACGATTTTCTATACTTTCATATTTTTTTCTGACTTTTTGCCTCGCTTAAAAAACTTAATTTACTTGCATATACCTCTTAAAAAAAATTCAAATTTGCTTGGAAAACTTACTTAAAAAATAAAAATACATATTTAACCCCGTAACGTAAAAAATTTGAAAGAAGTAATGTATTTTCAACACTAATTCAACCTCATAACCTAAAAAAAATTAAATCTCAGATTCGATTAAAAAACCCAGATTTTCACATATATGGCTCTTCGAAAAATAAAATCTCATGTTTAAACTTCAATGGCTTCATTTTGGCATATAAACCTCTTTGAAAGAAGAGAACTACCTAGAAAAAGAGTTTTTGGCATATATACCTCTTAAAAACTGAAATTGAAGACTCAATTTCAAAATCTTAATTATCGCATATTTACCCCTTAAGAGAAAGAAATATGCATATTTAAAACAGATTTTTTTTTTTTATCGTTTTGCAGTTTTATAGGTTTTCTATACTCTCATAATGTTTAAGGGGTTTTCTGAGATTTCAAAGGTTTTATGGAGTTTCAGAGTTTTCCTTGTGATATTTTTTACTTTTACCGATTTTCAATAATTTTTGCAAATTTAACGAATTTTGCACTATATTTTTTTTACTTTCAAGGGTTTTTTCAAGTTTTCGAACTTTCAATGGATTTCTTTATATTATTCTTAGGCTTTCCGGGAATTTCATGGTTTTCTATATTTTTCAAAAAAATTTGTGATTTTTTGCCTCCTTTCAAAATCTTAATTTACTCGCGTGTACCCCTTAGAAAAATTGAAAGTTCCTTGGGAAACTTACTTGAGAAATGAAAGTACATATTTAACCTTGTAACTAAAAAACTTTGAAAGAAGAAAAGTATTTTAAAAACTTATTCAACCTCACAACCTAAAAAAATCAAATCGCAGATTCGATTAAAAAGCCCTGATTTTCACATATATGGCTCTAAAAAAAATAAAATTTCATATTTAATCTTAAAGGGCACAAATTTCGAATATGAACCTCTTTGATAGAAGCAAATTGCCTAGAAAAAATGTTTTGCTTAATTTTTGAATCTAAAAGAGATTTTTTGTGACAGGGATTTATTATGCTTTCACGAAATTTTATGGGTTTGGTGAGTTTCCAATGATATTTTGGAGTTTTACAGGTTTTTCTGTGATATTTTGTACTTTTACTGATTTTCTACAATTTGTGCAAATTTAATGAATATTATATTTTTTTTTTACTTTCAAGGGTTTTTTTCTAAGTTTTTGAACTTTCAAGGGATGTTTTTTATATTATTTTCATATTTTTAGCGAATTTCTTTGTTTTCTATACTTTCAAGAATTTTCTATGATTTTTCGCTTCCTCTGAAAATTCTGATTTTCTTGCATATACCTCCTAAAAAAATTCAAAGTTGCTTGAAAAACTTACTTGAGAAATGAAAATACATATTTAACCTCGTAACGTAAAAAATTCGAAAGAAGTTAAGTATTTTAAAAACTTATTTAACCTCATAACCTAAAAAAAAAAATCATAAATTCGATTAAAAAACTCTGATGTTCACATATATGGCTCGTAGAAAAATAAAATTTCAAATTTATCCTTAAAGAGCTTAATTTTCGCATATAAACCTCTTTGAAGGAAGAAAATTCCCTTGGAAAATATTTTTGACATATATAACTCTCGAAAACTAAAATTGAAGAGTCAATTTGGAAATCTTAATTATCGCATATAAACCCCCTTAGAGAATGAAATGCATTTTTAAAACATAATTTTTATGATCCTTTTGTAGTTTCTGGGATTTTTTATGCTTTCATGGAGTTTAAGTGTTTTTTTCTGAGATTTCTATAGTGTTATGGAGTTTCAGAGATTTTTTTGTGATATTTTGTGCTTCTACGAATTTTTCGTAATTTTTTCAAATTTAATGTATTTTGTTTTTTTTTTACTTTCGAGGGTTTTTTTTAATATTTTGAACTTTCAATAGAATTTTTTTATATTTCTGGGGAATTTTACGATTTTCTATACTTTCATTTTTTTTTCTGACTTTTTGCCTCGCTTAAGAAACTTAATTTACTTGCCTATACCTCTTAAAAAAATTTCAAATTTGCTTGGAAAACTTACTTAAAAAATAAAAATACATATTTAGCCTCGTAACGTAAAAAATTTGAAAGAAGTAATGTATTTTCAACACTAATTCAACCTCATAACCTAAAAAAAATTAAGTCTCAGATTCGATTCAAAAACCCAGATTTTCACATATATGGCTCTTCGAAAAATAAAATCTCATATTTAAACTTCAAGGGCTTAATTTTCCCATATAAACCTCTTTGAAAGAAGAGAATTACGTAGAAAAAGAGTTTTTGGCATATATACCTCGTAAAAACTGAAATTGAAGACTCAATTTCAAAATCTTAATTATCGCATATTTACCCCTTAAGAGAAAGAAATATGCATATTTAAAACAGATTTTTTTTTATCCTTTTGCAGTTTTATAGGGTTTCTATACTCTCATAATGTTTAAGGGGTTTTCTGAGATTTCAAAGGTTTTATGGAGTTTCAGAGTTTTCCTTGTGATATTTTTTACTTTTACCGATTTTCAACAATTTTTGCAAATTTAACGAATTTTGCACTATATTTTTTTTACTTTCAAGGGTTTTTTCAAGTTTTCGAACTTTGAAGGGATTTTTTTATATTATTCTTATGCTTTCAGGGAATTTCATGGTTTTCTATATTTTCCAAAAAATTTTGTGATTTTTTGCCTCCTTTCAAAATCTTAATTTACTCGCGTGTACCCCTTAGAAAAATTGAAAGTTGCTTGGGAAACTTACTTGAGAAATGAAAGTACATATTTAACTTTGTAACTAAAAAACTCTGAAAGAAGTAGAGTATTTTCAAAACTTATAAAACCTCACAACCTAAAAAAAATAAAATCGCAGATTCGATTAAAAAGCCCTGATTTTCACATATATGGCTCTAAAAAAAATAAAATTTTATATTTAATCTTAAAGGGCACAATTTTCGTATGAACCTCTTGATAAAGCAAATTGCCTAAAGACGTTTGCGTAATTTTTCCAATCTAAAAGATTTTTCTGTGACAGGGATTTATGATGCTTTCACGAAATTGTTAATGGTTTTGGTGGTTTCCATGAGTTTTTGAGTTTTACAGGTTGTCTGTATATTTTGTACTTTTACTGAGTTTGCTACAATTGATGCCAATTTAAATGAATAGGATATTTTTTTTTTACTTTCGAGGGTTTTTTTTATAAAGTTTTTGAACGTTCAGGATGTTCTTATATTATTGTTCATATTTTTAGCGAATTTCTTGGTTTTCTATACTTTCAAGAATTTTCTATGATTTTTCGCTTCCTCTAAAAATTCTGATTTGCTTGCATATACCTCCTAAAAAAAATTCAAAGTTGCTTGGAAAACTTACTTGAGAAACGAAAATACATATTTAACCTCGTAACGTAAAAAATTCGAAAGAAGTAAAGTAGTTTAAAAACTTATTTAACCTAATAACCTAAAAAAAAAAATCATAAATTCGATTAAAAAACTCTGATGTTCACATATATGGCTCTTAGAAAAATAAAATTTCAAATTTATCCTTAAAGAGCTTAATTTTCGCATATAAACCTCTTTGAAGGAAGAAAATTGCCTTGGAAAATGTTTTTGACATATATAACTCTCCAAAACTAAAATTGAAGACTCAATTTCCAAATCTTAATTATCGCATCTAAACCCCCTTAGAGAATGAAATGCATATTTAAAACATAATTTTTATGATCCTTTTGTAGTTTCTGGGATTTTTTATGCTTTCATGGATTTTAAGGGTTTTTTCTGAGATTTCTACAGTTTTATTGAGTTTCAGAGATTTTTCTGTGATATTTTGTGCTTCTACGAATTTTCCGTAATTTTTACAAATTTAATGTATTTTGTATTTTTTTTACTTTCGAGGGTTTTTTTAATATTTTGAACTTTCAATAGAATTTTTTTATATTTTTTTATATTTCTGGGGAATTTTACGATTTTCTATACTTTCATATTTTTTTTCTGACTTTTTGCCTCGCTTAAAAAACTTAATTTACTTGCATATACCTCTTAAAAAAAATTCAAATTTGCTTGGAAAACTTACTTAAAAAATAAAAATACATATTTAACCTCGTAACGTAAAAAATTTGAAAGAAGTAATGTATTTTCAACACTAATTCAACCTCATAACCTAAAAAAAAATTAAATCTCGGATTCGATTAAAAAACCCTGATTTTCACATATATGGCTCTTGGAAAAATAAAAGCTCATATTTAAACTTCAAGGACTTAATTTTCGCATATAAACCTCTTTGAAAGAAGAGAATTACCTAGAAAAAGAGTTTTTGGCATATATACCTCTTAAAAACTGAAATTGAAGACTCAATTTCGAAATCTTAATTATCGCATATTTACCCCTTAAGAGAAAGAAATATGCATATTTAAAACAGATTTTTTTTATCCTTTTGCAGTTTTATAGCTTTTCTATACTCTCATAATGTTTAAGGGGTTTTCTGAGATTTCAAAGGTTTTATGGAGTTTCAGACTTTTCCTTGTGATATTTTTTACTTTTACCGATTTTCAACAATTTTTGCAAATTTAACGAATTTTGCACTATATTTTTTTTACTTTCAAGGGTTTTTTCAAGTTTTCGAACTTTCAAGGGATTTTTTTATATTATTCTTATGCTTTCAGGGAATTTCATGGTTTTCTATATTTTCCAAAAAATGTTTTGATTTTTTGCCTCCTTTCAAAATCTTAATTTACTCGCGTGTACCCCTTAGAAAAATTGAAAGTTGCTTGGGAAACTTACTTGAGAAATGAAAGTACATATTTAACTTTGTAACTAAAAAACTCTGAAAGAAGTAAAGTCTTTTCAAAACTTATAAAACCTCACAACCTAAAAAAAATAAAATCGCAGATTCGATTAAAAAGCCCTGATTTTCACATATATGGCTCTAAAAAAAATAAAATTTCATATTTAAAATTAAAGGGCACAATTTTCGAATATGAACCTCTTTGATAGAAGCAAATTGCCTAGAAAAAACGTTTTGCTTAATTTTCCAATCTAAAAGAGATTTTCTGTGACAGGGATTTATTATGCTTTCACGAAATTTTATGTGTTTGGTGAGTTTCCAATGATTTTTTGGAGTTTTACAGGTTTTTCTGTGATATTTTGTACTTTTACTGATTTTCTACAATTTGTGCCAATTTAATGAATATTATATTTTTTTTTTACTTTCGAGGTTTTTTTTTTTAAGTTTTTGAACTTTCAAGGGATGTTTCTTATATTATTTTCATATTTTTAGCGAATTTCTTGGTTTTCTAAACTTTCAAGAATTTTCTATGATTTTTCGCTTCCTCTAAAAATTCTGATTTGCTTGCATATACCTCCTAAAAAAATTCAAAGTTGCTTGAAAAACTTACTTGAGAAACGAAAATACATATTTAACCTCGTAACGTAAAAAATTCGAAAGAAGTAAAGTATTTTAAAAACTTATTTAACCTCATAACCTAAAAAAAAAATCATAAATTCGATTAAAAAACTCTTATGTTCACATATATGGCTCTTAGAAATATAAAATTTCAAATTTATCCTTAGAGAGCTTAATTTTCGCATATAAACCTCTTTGAAGGAAGAAAATTCCCTTGGAAAATGTTTTTGACATATATAACTCTCGAAGACTAAAATTGAAGAGTCAATTTGGAAATCTTAATTATCGCATATAAACCCCCTTAGAGAATGAAATGCATATTTAAAACATAATTTTTATGATCCTTTTGTAGTTTCTGGGATGTTTTATGCTTTCATGGAGTTTAAGGGTTTTTTTCTGAGATTTCTATAGTTTTATGGAGTTTCAGAGATTTTTTTGTGATATTTTGTGCTTTTACGAATTTTTCGTAATTTTTGCAAATTTAATGTATTTTGTATTTTTTTTACTTTTGAGGGGTTTTTTTAATATTTTGAACTTTCAATAGAATTGTTTTATATTTCTGGGGAATTTTACGATTTTCTATACTTTCATATTTTTTTTCTGACTTTTTGCCTCCCTTAAAAAACTTAATTTACTTGCATATACCTCTTAAAAAAAATTCAAATTTGCTTGGAAAACTTACTTAAAATATAAAAATACATATTTAACCTCGTAACGTAAAAAATTTGAAAGAAGTAATGTATTTTCAACACTAATTCAACCTCATAACCTAAAAAAAATTAAATCTCAGATTCGATTGAAAAACCCAGATTTTCACATATATGGCTCTTCGAAAAATAAAATCTCATATTTAAACTACAATGGCTTAATTTTCGCATATAAACCTCTTTGAAAGAAGAGAATTACCTAGAAAAAGAGTTTTTGGCATATATACCTCTTAAAAACTGAAATTGAAGACTCAATTCCAAAATCTTAATTATCGCATATTTACCCCTTAAGAGAAAGAAATATGCATATTTAAAACAGATTTTATTTTTATCCTTTTGCAGTTTTATTGGTTTTCTATACTCTCATAATGTTTAAGGGGTTTTCTGAGATTTCATAGGTTTTATGGAGTTTCAGACTTTTCCTTGTGATATTTTTTACTTTTACCGATTTTCAACAATTTTTGCAAATTTAACGAATTTTGCACTATATTTTTTTTACTTTCAAGGGATTTCTTTATATTATTCTTATGCTTTCAGGGAATTTCATGTTTTTGTATATTTTCCAAAAAATTTTGTGATTTTTTGCCTCCTTTCAAAATCTTAATTTACTCGCGTGTACCTCCTAGAAAAATTGAAAGTTGCTTGGGAAACTTACTTGAGAAATGAAAGTACATATTTAACTTTGTAACTAAAAAACTTTGAAAGAAGTAAAGTATTTTCAAAACTTATTCAACCTCACAACCTAAAAAAAATAAAATCGTAGATTCGATTAAAAAGCCCTGATTTTCCCATATATGGCTCTAAAAAAAATAAAATTTCATATTTAATCTTAAAGGGCACAATTTTCGAATATGAACCTCTTTGATAGAAGCAAATTGCCTAGAAAAAACGTTTTGCTTAATTTTCCAATCTAAAAGAGATTTTTTGTGACAGGGATTTATTATGCTTTCACGAAATTTTATGGGTTTGGTGAGTTTCCAATGATTTTTGGAGTTTTTCAGGTTTTTCTGTGAGATTTTGTACTTTTACTGATTTTCTAAAATTTGTGCCAATTTAATGAATATTATATTTTTTTTTACTTTCAAGGGTTTTTTTTTAAGTTTTTGAACTTTCAAGGGATGTTTTTTATATTATTTTTATATTTTTAGGGAATTTCTTGGTTTTTGATAATTTCAAGACTTTTCTATAATTTTTGGCTTCCTCTAAAAATTCTGATTTGCTTGCATATACCTCCTAAAAAAATTCAAAGTTGCTTGAAAAACTTACTTGAGAAATGAAAATGCATATTTAACCTCGTAACGTAAAAAATTCGAAAGAAGTAAAGTATTTTAAAAGCTTATTTAACCTCATAACCTAAAAAAAAAATCATAAATTCGATTAAAAAACTCTGATGTTCACATATATGGCTCTTCGAAAAATAAAATTTCATATTTATCCTTAAAGAGCTTAATTTTCGCATATAAACCTCTTTGAAGGAAGAGAATTGCCTAGGAAAATGTTTTTGACTTATATAACTCTGAAAAACTAAAATTGAAGACTCAATTTCAAAATCTTAATTATCGCATACAAACCCCCTTAGAGAATGAAATGCATATTTAAAACATAATTTTTATGATCCTTTTGTAGTTTCTGGGATTTTTTATGCTTTCAGGGAGTTTAAGGGTTTTTTTTTCTGAGATTTCTATAGTTCTATGGAATTTCAGAGATTTTCTTGTGACATTTTGTGCTTTTACGAATTTTCGATAATTTTTGCAAATTTAATGTATTTTGTATTTTTTTTACTTTCGAGGGTTTCTTGTTAATATTTTGAACTTTCGACGGAATTTTTTTTTATATTTTTTAATATTTCTGGGGAATTTTACGATTTTCTATGCTTTCATATTTTTTTCTGACTTTTCGCCTCGCTTAAAAAACTTAACTTACTTGCCTATACCTCTTAAAAAAAATTCAGATTTGCTTGGAAAACTTACTTAAAAAATAAAAATACATATTTCACCTCGTAACGTAAAAAATTCAAAAGAAGTAATGTATTTTCAATACTAATTCAATCTCATAACCTAAAAAAAATATTAAATCTCCGATTCGATTAAAAAACCCTGATTTTCACATATATGGCTCTTCCAAAAATAAAATCTCATATTTAAACTTCAAGGGCTTAATTTTCGCATATAAACCTCTATGAAAGAAGAGAATTACCTAGAAAAAGAGTTTTGGCATATATACCTCTTAAAAACTGAAATTAAAGACTCAATTTCAAAATCTTAATTATCGCATATTTACCCCTCAAGAGAAAGAAATGCATATTTAAAACAGATTTTTTTTTTGATCCTTTTGCAGTTTTATAGATTTTTCTATACTCTCATAATGTTTAAGGGGTTTTCTGAGATTTCAAAGGTTTTATGGAGTTTCAGAGTTTTCCTTGTGATATTTTTTACTTTTACCGATTTTCAACAATTTTTGCAAATTTAACGAATTTTGCACTATATTTTTTTTACTTTCAAGGGTTTTTTCAAGTTTTCGAATTTTCAATGGATTTCTTTATATTATTCTTATGCTTTCAGGGAATTTCATGGTTTTCTGTATTTTCCAAAAAATGATGTGATTTTTTGCCTCCTTTCAAAATCTTAATTTACTCGCATGTACCGCTTAGAAAAATTGAAAGTTGCTTGGGAAACTTACTTGAGAAATGAAAGTACATATTTAACTTTGTAACTAAAAAACTCTGAAAGAAGTAAAGTATTTTCAAAACTTATAAAACCTCACAACCTAAAAAAAATTAAATCGCAGATTCGATTAAAAAGCCCTGATTTTCACATATATGGCTCTAAAAAAAATAAAATTTCATATTTAATCTTAAAGGGCACAATTTTCGAATATGAACCTCTTTGATAGAAGCAAATTGCCTCGAAAAAACGTTTTGCTTAATTTTCCAATCTAAAAGAGATTTTGTGTGACAGGGATTTGTTATGCTTTCAAGAAATTTTATGGGTTTGGTGAGTTTCCAATGATTTTTTGGAGTTTTACAGGTTTTTCTGTGATATTTTGTACTTTTACTGATTTTCAACAATTTGTGCAAATTTAATGAATATTATATTTTTTTTTACTTTCAACGGTTTTTTTTAAGTTTTTGAACTTTCAACAGATTTTTTATATTATTTTCATATTTTTAGCGAATTTCTTGGTTTTCTATACTTTGAAGAATTTTCTATGATTTTTCGCTTCATCTAAAAATTCTGATTTGCTTGCATATACCTCCTAAAATAATTCAGAGTTGTTTGCAAAACTTACTTGAGAAATGAAAATACATATTTAACCTCGTAACGTAAAAAATTCGAAAGAAGTAAAGTATTTTAAAAACTTATTTAACCTCATAACCTAAAAAAAAAAATCATAAATTCAATTAAAAAACTCTGATGTTCACATATATGGCTCTCAGAAAAATAAAATTTCAAATTTATCCTTAAAGAGCTTAATTTTCGCATATAAACCTCTTTGAAGGAAGAAAATTGCCTTGGAAAATGTTTTTGACATATATAACTCTCCAAAACTAAAATTGAAGACTCAATTTCCAAATCTTAATTATCGCATCTAAACCCCCTTAGAGAATGAAATGCATATTTAAAACATAATTTTTATGATCCTTTTGTAGTTTCTGGGATTTTTTATGCTTTCATGGAGTTTAAGGGTTTTTTCTTGAGATTTCTATAGTTTTATTGAGTTTCAGAGATTTTTTTGTGATATTTTGTGCTTCTACGAATTTTCCGTAATTTTTGCAAATTTAATGTATTTTGTATTTTTTTTACTTTCGTGGGTTTTTTTAATATTTTGAACTTTCAATAGAATTTTTTTATATTTTTTTATATTTCTGGGGAATTTTACGATTTTCTATACTTTCATTTTTTTTCTGACTTTTTGCCTCGCTTAAAAAACTTAATTTACTTGCTATACCTCTTAAAAAAAATTCAAATTTGCTTGGAAAACTTACTTAAAAAATAAAAATACATATTTAACCTCGTAACGTAAAAAATTTGAAAGAAGTAATGTATTTTCAACACTAATTCAACCTCATAACCTAAAAAAAATTAAATCTCAGATTCGATTAAAAAACCCAGATTTTCACATATATGGCTCTTCGAAAAATAAAATCTCATATTTAAACTTCAAGGGCTTAATTTTCCCATATAAACCTCTTTGAAAGAAGAGAATTACCTAGAAAAAGAGTTTTTGGCATATATACCTCGTAAAAACTGAAATTGAAGACTCAATTTCAAAATCTTAATTATCGCATATTTACCCCTTAAGAGAAAGAAATATGCATATTTAAAACAGAATTTCTTTTTTATCCTTTTGCAGTTTTATAGGTTTTCTATACTCTCATAATGTTTAAGGGGTTTTCTGAGATTTCAAAGGTTTTATGGAGTTTCAGACTTTTCCTTGTGATATTTTTTACTTTTACCGATTTTCAACAATTTTTGCAAATTTAACGAATTTTGCACTATATTTTTTTTACTTTCAAGGGTTTTTTCAAGTTTTCGAACTTTCAAGGGATTTCTTTCTATTATTCTTATGCTTTCAGGGAATTTCATGGTTTTCTATATTTTCCAAACAAATTTGTGATTTTTTGCCTCCTTTCAAAATCTTAATTTACTCGCGTGTACCCCTTAGAAAAATTGAAAGCTGCTTGGGAAACTTACTTGAGAAATGAAAGTACATATTTAATCTTGTAACTAAAAAACTTTGAAAGAAGAAAAGTATTTTAAAAACTTATTCAACCTCACAACCTAAAAAAATCAAATCGCAGATTCCATTAAAAAGCCCTGATTTTCACATATATGGCTCTAAAAAAAATAATATTTCATATTTAATCTTAAAGGGCACAATTTTCGAATATGAACCTCTTTTATAGAAGCAAATTGCCTAGAAAAAATGTTTTGCTTAATTTTCCAATCTAAAAGAGTTTTTTGTGACAGGGATTTATTATGCTTTCACGAAATTTTATGGGTTTGGTGAGTTTCCAATGATTTTTGGAGTTTTTCAGGTTTTTCTGTGAGATTTTGTACTTTTACTGATTTTCTAAAATTTGTGCCAATTTAATGAATATTATATTTTTTTTTACTTTCAAGGGTTTTTTTTTAAGTTTTTGAACTTTCAAGGGATGTTTTTTATATTATTTTCATATTTTTAGCGAATTTCTTTGTTTTCTATACTTTCAAGAATTTTCTATGATTTTTTGCTTCCTCTAAAAATTCTGATTTGCTTGCATATACCTCCTAAAAAAATTCAAAGTTGCTTGGAAAACTTACTTGAGAAATGAAAATACATATTTAACCTCGTAACGTAAAAAATTCGAAAGAAGTAAAGTATTTTAAAAACTTATTTAACCTCATAACCTAAAAAAAAAATCATAAATTCGATTAAAAAACTCTGATGTTCACATATATGGCTCTTAGAAAAATAAAATTTCAAATTTATCCTTAGAGAGCTTAATTTTCGCATATAAACCTCTTTGAAGGAAGAAAATTCCCTTGGAAAATATTTTTGACATATATAACTCTCGAAAACGAAAATTGAAGAGTCAATTTGGAAATCTTAATTATCGCATATAAACCCCCTTAGAGAATGAAATGCATATTTAAAACATAATTTTTATGATCCTTTTGTAGTTTCTGGGATTTTTTATGCTTTCATGGAGTTTAAGTGTTTTTTTCTGAGATTTCTATAGCGTTATGGAGTTTCAGAGATTTTTTTGTGATATTTTGTGCTTTTACGAATTTTTCGTAATTTTTGCAAATTTAATGTATTTTGTATTTTTTTTACTTTCGAGGGTTTTTTTTAATATTTTGAACTTTCAATAGAATTTTTTTATATTTCTGGGGAATTTTACGATTTTCTATACTTTCATATTTTTTTCTGACTTTTTGCCTCGCTTAAAAAACTTAATTTACTTGCCTATACCTCTTAAAAAAAATTCAAATTTGCTTGGAAAACTTTCTTAAAAAATAAAAATACATATTTAACCTCGTAACGTAAAAAATTTGAAAGAAGTAATGTATTTTCAACACTAATTCAACCTCATAACCTAAAAAAAATTAAATCTCATATTCGATTCAAAAACCCAGATTTTCACATATATGGCTCTTCGAAAAATAAAATCTCATATTTAAACTTCAAGGGCTTAATTTTCCCATATAAACCTCTTTGAAAGAAGAGAATTACGTAGAAAAAGAGTTTTTGGCATATATACCTCTTAAAAACTGAAATTGAAGACTCAATTTCAAAATCTTAATTATCGCATATTTACCCCTTAAGAGAAAGAAATATGCATATTTAAAACAGATTTCTTTTTTATCCTTTTGCTGTTTTATAGGTTTTCTATACTCTCATAATGTTTAAGGGGTTTTCTGAGATTTCAAAGGTTTTATGGAGTTTCGGAGTTTTCCTTGTGATATTTTTTACTTTTACCGATTTTCAATAATTTTTGCAAATTTAACGAATTTTGCACTATATTTTTTTTACTTTCAAGGGTTTTTTCAAGTTTTCGAACTTTCAAGGGATTTCTTTATATTATTCTTATGCTTTCAGGGAATTTCATGGTTTTCTATATTTTCCAAAAAATGTTGTGATTTTTTGCCTCCTTTCAAAATCTTAATTTACTCGCGTGTACCGCTTAGAAAAATCGAAAGTTGCTTGGGAAACTTACTTGAGAAATTAAAGTACATATTTAACTTTGTAACTAAAAAACTTTGAAAGAAGTAAAGTATTTTCAAAACTTATTCAACCTCACAACCTAAAAAAAATAAAATCGCAGAATCGATTAAAAAGCCCTGATTTTCACATATATGGCTCTAAAAAAAATAAAATTTCATATTTAATCTTAAAGGGCGCAATTTTCGAATATGAACCTCTTTGATAGAAGCAAATTGCATAGAAAAAACATTTTTCTTAATTTTCCAATCTAAAAGAGATTTTTTGTGACAGGGATTTATTATGCTTTCAGGAAATTTTATGGGTTTGGTGAGTTTCCAATGATTTTTTGGAGTTTTACAGGTTTTTCTGTGATATTTTGTACTTTTACTGATTTTCTACAATTTGTGCGAATTTAATGAATATTATTATTTTTTTTCTTTCAAGGGTTTTTTTTAAAGTTTTTGAACTTTCAAGGGATGTTTTTTATATTATTTTCATATTTTTAGCGAATTTCTTGGTTTTCTATACTTTCAAGAATTTTCTATGATTTTTCGCTTCCTCTAAAAATTCTGATTTTCTTGCATATACCTCCTAAAAAAATTCAAAGTTGCTTGAAAAACTTACTTGAGAAAGGAAAATACATATTTAACCTCGTAACGTAAAAAATTCGAAAGAAGTAAAGTATTTTAAAAACTTATTTAACCTCATAACCTAAAAAAAAAAAATCATAAATTCGATTAAAAAACTCTGATGTTCACATATATGGCTCTTAGAAAAATAAAATTTCGAATTTATCCTTAAAGAGCTTAATTTTCGCATATAAACCTCTTTGAAGGAAGAAAATTGCCTTGGAAAATATTTTTGACATATATAACTCTCCAAAACTAAAATTGAAGACTCAATTTCCAAATCTTAATTATCGCATATAAACCCCCTTAGAGAATGAAATGCATATTTAAAACATAATTTTTATGATCCTTTTGTAGTTTCTGGGATTTTTTATGCTTTCATGGAGTTTAAGGGTTTTTTTTCTGAGATTTCTATAGTTTTATTCAGTTTCAGAGATTTTTTTGTGATATTTTGTGCTTTTACGAATT
>RXID01016770.1:0-14828 GCA_005019695.1 Trichopus zeylanicus subsp. travancoricus
TACTACTACTATTACTACTACTCCTACTAAAGTTGTTGTTGCTGCTACTACTACAACTACTACTCATGCTTCAACTACTACAACTATTACTACCACTACTACTAATACTGCTATAATTACTATTACTACTACTACTGCAACTAATACTACTAATACTACAACCTATACTACCGCTACTACTACTTCCACTACTACTACTACTTCTACCACTACTCCTACTCATATTACTACTCCTACTACTACCACTTCTGCTACTATTCCTTCTCCTATTACTACTCCTACTCCTATTGCTATTCGTACTGCTACTACTGCTCCTACTCCAACAACTTTTACTATTAGTACTACTACTACTACTACTACACCTACCAGTACTACTACCACTAATACTAATACTACTTCTACTAATACAACTACTACTATCGTGTTGCTTCTAATATTACTACTTCTACTACTACTACTACTTCTACTACTGCTATAACCAACACCACTACTACGACCGCTGCTACAACTACTACAATTTCTGGTACAACTACTACTGCTACACCTACTACTGCTACTACTACTAATACAACTATGACTACTACTATTGTTGTGGCTACTGCTGATCATACAACGACTACTGCTTCTACTACTACAACTACTACTAGTACTCCTACAACATCTGCTGTTACTACTATAACTACTATTGCTTCTACTTCTAGCGCGACAGCTACTACTACTACTACAACTGCTACTACTACTACTTGTACAACCTATGCTACTATTCCTACCAATACAACCACTATAACAACAACAACAACAACAACAACAACTACTACTACTACTACTACTACTATTACTACCACTACTACCACTACTACTACTACTACAACCGCTATTACTACTACTACTGCAACTACTACTACCACTACTACTACTATAACTACCACTACTAATTCTACTACTCCTACTGCTACTACTATTACAACTACTGCTACTGCTACTGCTACTACTACTATTACTATTACTACCAGCACTATTCGTGCTACAACTACTACTACTACTATCACTGCTACTACTATTAGTACTACTACTACTACTACTACTACTACTACTATTACTACTACTACTACTACTACTACTACTACTACTACTACTACTACTAATACTAATACTACTACCACAACTACAACTTCAACAACAACTACTACTACTATTAATCCTAATACTACTACTATTACTACGACAACAACTACTACTACGACTACAACTCCTGATACTACTACTATTAATACTACTACTACTACTACTGCTGCTAGTACTATCACTGCTCCGGCTCCTACTAGTACTATGACTACTACAACTACTACAACCACTACTATTATTACTACTACTACTACTTCTACGACTTCTACCACGGCTTTGACTGCTAATGACAACAACTGTTACTACTGCTGCTGCAACTTCTACTATTACTACGACTACTTGTACTACTACTACTACTACTACTACTAAAACTACCACTACTGCTACAAGAACTAGTACTACGACTGCTACTACTACTATTCCAACTACTTTTAGTATTACTACTATCACTACAGATGCTACTTCTACTACACCGACTAATCTTACTACCACTACCACTACTACTACTACTTCTACTACTACTACTACAATTCCTACTCCTTCTAATATTGTTGCTAGTACTTCTACAAGTACTACTACTACAACAACAACTATTACTACTATTACAACTCCTACTACTTCTACTACTTCTATTACCGCTACTACAACAACTACTACTACTTCTATAACTAGAACTTATGCTACTACTACTATTGCTACTCCAACTCTACTACTACTACTACTAATACTACTATAACTGATGTTGATACTACTAATCCTGCTACAGCAACTACTTCCACTGTTACCGCGGCTAGTGCTATTGCTACTACTACTACAACAACTAGGACTACTACTACTACTACTACTAGCACTACTATTACTACTTCTACAACTCCTACTACTACTTCTCCTTATACTTTTACTATTACTACCACTCTAGATACTACACTTGCTAGCACTACAACTAGTACTACTACTACTACTTCTTGTACTATTCTTACTACTACTATTACTACTATTACTATGCCTATTACTTCTACTACTACTACTACTTCCACTACTACTACCACAGCTACTACCACTACTACCACTACTACTATTACTACTACCACTAGTCCGAATA
This sequence comes from Trichopus zeylanicus subsp. travancoricus, assembly GCA_005019695.1. Classification (NCBI taxonomy): domain Eukaryota; kingdom Viridiplantae; phylum Streptophyta; class Magnoliopsida; order Dioscoreales; family Dioscoreaceae; genus Trichopus; species Trichopus zeylanicus. The sequence continues at coordinate 2,228 of RXID01016770.1, forward strand.
CTCCTACTACTACAAGCAGTACAACTACTACAATGACCTGCAATTACTACTACTACTCCAAGTACTACTACTATTACTACTACTACTCGTACGACCACATCTCCTAATACTACTACTGCGACTACAATTCCTAACTACTGTGACTGCTACTGCTACTACAACGATAATTACAACAACAACAACTACTACTGCTGCTGCTACTTCTACTAATACTACTACAAAAACAACTACAATAATAACTACCGCTACTACTACTACTTTTACTATTGCTACTTCAACTGCTGCTACTCTAGTGACTACACCTACTACTCCTAATACTACTACTATTACTACTACTAGCACTACTTTTCCTAGTACTACAACTGCTACTACTACTGCTACTTCTTCTACTTCTACTACTACTCCTACTGCTAACTACTACAATTGCTAGAAATACTACTACTAATACAACTACTACTACAACTTGTACTACTACTATGACTACTACTATGACTACTAGTACGACTACAACTTCTACTGCTACTACTGCCACTGCTCCAATATTTTTATAATTAATACTAATACTACTACTACACCTACCATAACAACTACCACTACTAATACTACAACTACTGCTACTTCTACTACTGCTACTATGCCTACTACTACTTCTACTGCTGCTATTACCAACACCACTACAACTACTACTAATATTACTACTACTATTACTACTACTTCTAATATTACTACTTCTGCTATTACTACTACTGCTGTTGCTACTGCAGCTGCTGCTGCTATTACCAACACCGCTACCACTACTACTAGTACTCCTCTTGCTACTGCTACAACTATAGCTACTACTACTACTACTACAACTGCTGCTGCTACTACATCTAGCGCTATAGCTACTACTAGTACCTGTACTACTACTACTTCTAGTGCCTATACTAATACTCCTACTAGTGCTACTTGTAATACTACTACAACAACAACAACTACTACAACTACTACTAATATCGCTACGACCACTACTATTGCGACTACTACTACTACAACTATCACTACTACTACTATAACTACCACTCCTAATTCTACTACTCCTACTGCTACTACAACAACAGCTACTACAGCTGTTACTACTAAGACAACAACAACAACAACTCCTATTACCGCTATAGTAACTACTGTTGTTACTACTACTACTACTGTGGCTACTACTACTCTTTTTGCTGCAGCTGCTGCTAGCGCTCCTGCTACTACTACCACTACTACTACTACTACTACTACTACTACTACTACTACTACTACTACTATTCTACCACTGCTGCTACAACCACTACTACTACTGTTACTACTACCACAACTGCCACTACTACTACTCCTACTACTACTACTACTACTACTACGACTACTAATATTACTACTGCTACTTCTGTTACTTCTATGACTATTACAACTGTAGCTACTACTGCTATTACCATTGCAACCATTGCTATTATAGGTACTTCTACTGCAACTAATAATAATACTACTACTACTAGTACTATAACTACTACTACCACTACTGCTTCTGTTGCCGTTGCAGTTGTTGTTGTTGCTACCACTCCGTGATTACTACTGCTACGACTGCTACTGCTGCTACTGCTTCTGCTACTACTACTACTGCTGCTATTGCTACTCCTGCTACTGCTTCTACTACTACTACTGCTGCTGCTATTACAACAGCAACTACTACTATGACTACTACTACTATCGAGGATACTGATACTTGTACTTCTAGTACTTGTCCAACTACTACTACTACTACAACTTTTGTTACTTCTACTAATACTACTGCTACTTCCACTACCACTACTACTAATAATACTACTATTACGTCTACTACTGCTAATGCCGATACTACCACAACTACAACTACTACTACAATTTTTGCTGCTGTCGCTACTATTGCTATCGTTGTTGCTACAAAAATAGCTACTACTACTTCACCTACTACTACTACTAATGACAATACTACTTCTGTCACTATTACCACTGCTGCTTCTACTGCTACCACTACTAGAACTATAGGTACTACTTTTGCTACTATTTCTAGTTTTACTACTACGACTACTACTACTACTACTATTATAATAACTACTACAGTTACTACTACTACTACAATAACTACTACTGTTGCGGCTACAAATACTACTACCATTACTACTACTACTACTACTACAACTACTGTTGCTGCTGTTGCTACTACTACAACAACTACTGTTACAACTTCTGCTACTATTGCTATTTTTACTACTCCTGGTATAGCTACTACTATAATTGCTACTCCTACTACCTCTCCTACTACTACTGCTGCTACTACTATGGCTGCTACTAGTATTATTACGACTATTGCTACTACTACTACTCTTACTACTATTACTACTACTACTAATACTTCTTTCGCTACTAGTACTTTTACTACTACTACCGCAAACACTATAACAACTACTGTTACTACAGCTGCTACTATAACTACTATTACTACCATGACTACTAATACTACTACTACTATGCATTCTGCTACTACTACTACTACTCCTATTACTATTACTACAACTACAACAAGTTCTCCTACTACTACTACTAGTATGACTAATTCTACTACTACTACTACTAATGCTACTACTATTGCAACTGTTGCTGCTACTGCTACTATTATTGCAACTACCGCTTCTACTGCTACTACAACAACTACTACTACACCTACTACTACAACTACTGCTGCGACTGCTACTACTACTGCTTTTCCTACTACCGCTACGACTATGACCACCACTACTACTACTGCTACTACTACAACAACTACTATAACAACAACTACTACAACTACTTCTGCTACTCCTACTACTACCACTACTACTGCTACTACTACTACTGTGGCTGCAACTACTCCACATCTCGTACCATGACAACTATTGCTACTACAACTGCTACTACTACTATTGCCAAAACTACTGCTCCTACTACTACTACTACTAATATAATTACTATTACTAATACTAATACGACTACTACAGGTTCTACTATTACTACAACTAAAATGACTACTACTATTGCTACCATTGCTGCCACTACTACTCCTACTACTACAACTACTGTGACTACCGCATCTGCTGCAACAACTAGCAATACCACAACTACAATGACTACTACTACTACAACTACTTCTGCTACTGTTATTACTACTACTACAGCTGCTGCTACGGCTACTACTACTGCTGCACCTACGGCTGCTACTACTACTACTACTATAGCTACCACTGCTACTATTACTACTGCCATTAGTACAATAACTACTACTACCACAATGACAATAATAACAATAACTACTACTACTACTGCAACTATTACAACTATTATTGCTACTAATGCTACTACTACTGCTGCTGCTATAGCTACTACCACTACTACTACCACTACTACAACTGCTACTATTGCTGATAGTACTACTACAACAACTCCTACTACTACTATCACTAATACTATTATCGCTACTAGTGCTACTATTACTACCACTTGTACTACTACTAAAACTATTGCTACTACTACTACTGCTACTACTACAACTACAACCACCCCTAATACTATTGCCGCTATGGTTGCTACTCCTATTGCTATTACTACTACAACAACAACTGCTACACTAACTACTACTTCTACAACAACCACTGTTGCTACTACTATTACTACTACTACTACTAGTAGTATTTACTACTACTACTACTACTACAACCATTACCTCTTATACTAGTATGACTACTACTTCTGCTACTACTACTACTACTACTACTACTACTACTGCTGCTGCTGCTGCTGCTGCTTCTATTACTACTACTACTACTACACCTACTACTGCTATTACTACTACTTCTGCAACTGTTACTACTACCACTAGCCATACAACTATTGCTACTGCTACTACTATTACAGCTACAATTACTACCGCTACAACAACAACCACTACAACAACAACAACTACTACTACTACTTTTACTAATTCTACTAGTTGTACAACAGCTACAACTACTACTTATTCTATTACTGCTGCAATAACAACTTCTACTACTACAACAATTCCTGCTCTTACACCCACTACTACTACAACTACTCCCACTACTATTGCTACTTCTACTCCTACTCAAACTCCTATTGCTACTACTACTCCTACTACTACTACTACCCCTACCAACAACTACTACTCGAACTACTACTACTACTACTACTACTACTACTACTACTACTATTACTACTACTACTACTACAACTACTACCACTCCTATTACTACTACTACTCCTCCTACTCTAACTACTATTGCTACTACTACTACTACTACTACTACTACTACTACTACTACTGCTGCTGCTGCTGCTGCTACTTCTGCTACTAGTACTTCTACTGTTACGACTATTACTATTAATACTACAACAACTACTACCATTACTTCTAATACTACTATTCAGTTACTACTTCTACTACTACTACTAGTAGTACTAGTGCTACTACTACAACTATGACTCTTACAGTTACTGCTACTACATCTGTTGCAGCTATTGCTGACACTACTTCTGCGGCTTCTACTATAACTACTAGTCATACTACTCCTACTACTACTGCTACTACAATTACTATTGCTACTAATACTATTCTTACTACAGCTACTACTCGTACAACAACAACAAGTCCTAACACTCTTACTACTAATACAACTACTAGTCGTACTACTCCTACTACTACTACTCCTACTACTACTACTTGTCCTACTACTCCTACTACAACATCTACTACTTTTACTATTGCTGCTAATACTTTTCTTGCTACTACTACTACTCATATGATTACTACAAGTCTGAACACTCCTACTACTACTACTGTTATCACAATTACGACTACTACTGTTGGTATTACTACTGCTGCTGCTGCTACTACTGCTATTGCTACTACTATTGCCGCTACTACTCCTACTACTCCAACCAAAACCAATATAACTACTACTACAATCGCAAATACTACTCCAACTATAATTCCTAATGCTGCCGCTATTCTACTACTGCTACTACTACTAAACTAGAAAACCTACTATTACTGCTACTACTGCAATTGTTGCAACTGCTGCTGCTACTACTATTACTGTCGCTAGTACTACTACTACTACTTCTTCTTCTTCTACTACTACTATTACAGTCACTAGTACTACTATTACTACAACTACTAGTACTATTACAACTACCGCAATAGCCAATATGACTATTGCTCCAACTACTACAATAACAACTACTACTACTTTTCCAAATGCTACTATTGTTACTCCTACTACTACCACTACAAATGCTGCTTTTACTACTACTGCTACAACAACTACTACAACTATTACACCTACTTTGACTACGCTATTGCCACTATTACTAATACGGCTACTACAACTTCTACTACTATAACTACTACTACAACTACTAACACATCGACTACTACAACAACAACTACTACTACTACTAGTACTACTTCTAGTCCTACAACTACGATAATTCCTACAACTAATACTACTACTACTACTACTATTACTACTACTACTACTGCTGCTGCTTCTACTACTACCCCTGCTAATACTACTACTACTACTACTGCTACTGCTACAATTTTAGCTACTACTACTACTACAGCTACTACTTCCACTACTACTCATACTCATACTACTACTACTACTACTACTACTACTATTGCAACTATGACTACTTCTACGACTAATATTACTACTGCAACTACTACTTCTACTACTCCTACTCCTTCTACTACCACTCCTCCTACAACAACTCCTACTACTTCCACTATTACCACTACTTTTAATACAACTACTCGTGCTACACCTACTACTACTTTGACTACTACTACTACTGCTACTACTGCTACTGCTAATACAACTACAACTCATCCTCCTCCTACTATTGCCACTAATACTACCGTTATTCCTCCTACTATAAATACTACTATTACACCTACACCTACTAATATTCCTACTGCTATTTCTGCTAATACTATTAATAGTACAACTACTACTACTAGTGTCGCTACAACTACTACTACAGCTACTCCTACTAATACTCCTACTCCTACACCTATTCCTCCTCCTCCTCCTCCTCCTCCTACTACTACTAGTACTACTTCTACTACTACAACTATGACTAGTACTACTACCACTACTACTATTTCTACTACTTCAATAACTATTGCTACAAATACTACTTCTACTAGAGCTACTCCTACTACTACTACTGCTACTACTACCGCTACTGCCACTACTACTACTATTGCTACTACCACAACTACTAATACTACTGTTGCTGTTGCGGCTACTGCTACTCTTACTACTACTACTACTACTACTAATCCTACAACTACTCCTGCAAGTACTACTACTATGACTACCACTAATACTACTATTACAACAACAACAACTACTACTACTACAAGTAAAATAACTTTTACTATTACAACTATAGCTACTGCTGCTAATACTACTACTACTATTATTGCTACTACTACTATAACAACTACTTCTACTACAACTACTACAACTACTACTGTTTCTACTACTACTACAACTACTACTACTACTACTTCTACTACCACTTTTACTGCTACTACTACTACTTTGGCTACAACAACTGCCACTACTACTAATGTTGCTACTACTACATTTATGACTACAACAACTAGTACTATTACTATTACTAATACCACCACCACCACCACGACTACTACTACTACTACTTTTGCTACTGTTGCTACTACTAATGCTATTACTACTACTACTACTTCTGTCACAAAAACTACTACTGCTACTATTACTACTGCTGCTACTGATGCTGCTACAGCTACCACTATTACTGCCACTACTACTACTACTACTGCTGCTGCTGCTGCTGCTGCTGCTATTGTTGTTGTTGTTGCTGCTACTACTACTACTACTAGTAGTAGTAGTAGGAGTAGCAGTTGGAGTTGGAGTAGTCGTACCATTACTACTGCTACTACTACTACCATAACAACAACAACTACTACTGCTGCTACCGTACTACTATGGCTACTACTACGACTACTACTTCTGCAACTACTACAACTAATACTACTACTACTATTGATACTAGTTCTTGTACTATAGCTGCTATTGCTACTCACACAACTACTACCACCGTAGCTACTAGTACTACTACTACTACTACCACAACTAATACCACAGCTACTGCTAATACTACTACAACTACTACTATTGTTGCTGCTACTACTTCTACAATGACAATAACTACTACCATTGCTGCTGTCACCACAATAGCTGTGACTACTGCTACCACTACTTTTGCTACTACTACTGTTGCTACTACTGCTGCTGTTGCTCCACCTACTACTATTATTGCTGCTATTGCTGCTGCTGTTGCTACTACTACTACTACTATTACTAGTACTGCTACTACTATGACTGCTGCTACTACTGCTACATCATCTGCTTCTACTACTACTTGCACTAATGCTACTACTTTTGCAATGACTACTACTACTAGCACTATTACCACTACTACTACTACTACTATGACCATTGCTACAGCTACTACTACTATTACTACTACTACTGCTACTAGTACTTCTGCTACTACTATTACTATTACTATTATTGCTGCTACTACAGCTACTACCGCTACTGCTACTACTACTACTATTCCTCCCATAGCTACTACTGCTACTACAATCGCTACTTCTGCTACTACTACAGCTACTACTGTTGCTACTATCACTACTACTGCTACTGCTACTACTCCTACTATTACTATTACTACTACTCCTCCTACAACTACTGCTACTCCCAATACTACTGGTAATACTACTGCTACTACAACTACCACAATGGCTTGTAGTATGACTGCTAAAACTGCTACTACTACTATTACTACTATTGCTACTACTATTATTATTGTTGCTACTACTACTAAAACTATAATAACTTCTCCTACTACTACTACTTCTGCTACTACTACTATTGCTACAACCACTGCTACTGCTTCTACTGCTACTACTACTACTATGACAACTACTGCCACTTCTACTCATACTACTACTACTACTGCTATTGCTACTACTATTACTGGTACTACTATTGCAACTACTACTGCTACTACTATTGCAACTACTACAACAATTACTACTACTACTACTACCACTACCATAATGACAATAACTACTACTAGTAGTAGTAGTAGTAGTAGAAGTAGTGGCAGTAGAAGTAGTAGTAGTAGTAGTAGTAGAAGAAGAAGAAGTAGGAGAAGTAGTAGTAGTAGTAGTAGTAGTAGTAGTAGTAGTAGTAGTAGTAGTAGTAGTAGTAGTAATACTAGTAGGAGTAGCAGTAGTTGTAGAAGAAGTTGCAGTAGTAGTAGTTGCAGTATAGTAGTAGTAGTCATTATCATAGTAGTAGCAAGTATAGTAGTAGTAGTTGTTGTAGTAGCAGCGGCAGTAGTAGTACTACTTGTAGTAGTAGTAGTAGTAGCAGCAGCAATAGTAGTAGTAGCAGCAGCAGCAGTAGTAGGAGTAGCAGCAGCAGCAGCAAAAGCAGTAGTAGTAGCAATAGAATTGGTAGCAGCAAGGGTAGTAGTAGTAGTAGTAGTAGTATTGACAGTAGTAGTAATAGTAATAATAATAGTAGTAGTAGTAGTAGTAGTAGCAATAATAGGAGTAGTAGTTGTTATTTTAGTAGTTGGGGTAGTTGCAGTAGTGGTAGTAGTTGTTATTTTAGTAGTTGGGGTAGTTTCAGTAGTAGTAGAAGTAGCAAGTGTAGTAGTAGTGGCTGTAGAACTTGCGGCAATAATAATAGTAGTCATAGTGGCGGTAGTTGTCATAGTAGAAGTAGCAGTAGTAGTAACAAATGGAGACTTAATTATAGTAGTAGTAGTACTAGTATTAGTAATAGTTACAATAGTAGTTGTAAAAATAGTTATTGTAGTAGTAGTAATATCAGTAGTAATAGTAGTTGTAGTACTAATAGTAGTAGTAGCAGGAGTAGTAGCAGTAGTAGTAGTGGTAGTAGTAGTAGTAGTAGTAGTAGTAGTAGTAATTGTAGTAGTAGTAGTTGTCATAGCAGTAAGAGCAGTAGAAGTAGTGTTAGTAATAGTCAAAGCAGTAGGCATTGTAGTAGTTATAGTTGTAGTAGTACTGGTAGTAGCAATAATAGTAGTAGTAGTTGTAGCAGCCAGCAGTAGTAGCAGTAGTAGTTGAAGTAATAGCTGTAGTTGTAGAAGTGGTACTAGCAATAGCAGTAGGAGTAGTGGTAGTGGTATTTGTAGTAGTAGCAACAACAATAGTCATAGAAGCAGAAGTATTTGTGGTCCTTATAGCTGTAGTTGTTGCAGTAGTAGTAGTAGTAGTAGTAGCTATAGTAGAGCACAAGAAGTAGAAGTAGGAGTAGGAGTACTAGTTGTAGTAGTAGTAGGAGCTATAGTAATGGTAGCAGGAGTAGTAGTAGTACCAGTAGCTGCAGTAGTTGTAGTAGTTGTAGTAGTAGTAGAAGTAATAGTAGGAGTAGTTGTAGGAGTAGGAGTTGGAGTAGTAGTTGCAGTAATATTAGTCATAGCAATAATAGTAGTAGTAGTGGTAGTAGTAGTAGTAGTAGTAGGTGGAGGAGTAGTAGTATTAGTTGTTTTTGTTGTAGTAGTAGTCATGGTAAAAGTAGTTGTAGTAGTAGGTGTAGCAGCAACAGCTGCAGTAGTTGCAATTGCAGAAGTATGAGTAGCCGCAGCTGCAGCAGTAGTGGTAGTAGTAACAGCAACAACAATAGTAGCAGCAGCAGCAGCAGTAGTAGTAGTTGTAGTGGAAGTAGTAGTAGGGGTAGTAGCAGGAGTAGTAGTGGTAAGAGCATTAGTAGCATTTGTTGCAGTTGTGGTAGTAGTAGCAGTTACAGAAGCGGTAGTAGCAGTAGTAGCAACAGCAGATATAGTAGTAGCAGTAATAGTAGTAGCAAGATTAGTGGTAGTAGTAGCAGCAGCAGTAGGAGCTATAGCAGTATTAGTAATAGTAGTACTAGTAGTAGCAGCAATAGTAGTAGTAGTAGCAGCAATAGTATTAACAGAAGTAGTAGCAGTAGTACAAGTAGTTATAGCAGTTGTAGCAGTAGTAGTAGTAGTACCAGTAGTAGCATCATTACAAGTGGTAGCTGTACTTGAAGTAGTAGTAGCAACTGCTGTAACACTAGTAGCAATAGTTGTAGTAGTGGGAGAAGATGTAAGAGTAGTCGCTATAGCAGCAGCGATAGCAACAATAGTAGTAGTAGTAGATGTTGTTATTGTAGTAGTAGTAGTAGTAGTAGTAGTAGTAGTAGTAGTAGTAGCAGCAGCAGAAGTAGTAGTTGCAGAAGAACTAGTAGTAGTAGTAGTAGTGGTAGTTATAGTGGTGGTAGTAGTAGTAGTAGTCGTAGTAGTAGTAGTAGTAGTAGTAGTAGTAGTAGTAGTAGTAGCAGTAGTAGTAGTTATAGTAGTAATATATAGTAGTAGTCATTGGGGCAATAGTAGCAGGAGTAGTAGTAGTAACAGTAGTAGTAGTAGTAGTAGTAGTTTTTGTTGTTGTTGTTCTAGTAGTAGTAGTAATATAAGTAGTAGTAGTTGGAGTAGTAGTAGTAGTAGCAATAGCAGTAGTAGCAGCAATATTAGCAGCAGTAGTAGTAGGGATAATAGCAGTAGTAGTAGTAGCTACAGCAGTAGAAGTAGTAGTGGTAATTTTAGCACTTGTGATAGTAGTTATAGTAGTAGCAGCAACAAGAGTAGTTGTAGTAGCAATAGAAGTAGCAGTAGTAGTAACAAAAGGAGAATTAATTATAGTAGTAGTAGAAGTACTAGTAGTAGTAGTAGAAGTTGTAACAGTAGTAGTAGTATTAGTAGTAGTAGCAATAGTAGTAGCAGTAGTAGTAGTAGTTGTTGTTGTTGTAATAGTAGTAATAGTAGTTGTTGTTGTAGTAGTAGTAGTGGTAGTAGCGGTAGTAGTACTAGTAGCTATGGCAGTAGTAGTAGTAGTAGTAGTAGTAGTAGTAGTAGTCATAGTCATAGCTATAGCAGTAGTAGTAGTAGTAGTAGTTATAGTAGTACTAGTAGTAGTAGTGCTTGTAGTAGTAGTAGCAGCAGTAGCAGCAGTAGTAATAGTAGTTGTAGTGGTAGTAGTACTTTTAGTAGTAGTACGTGCAGTAGTAGTCACAATAGTAGCTGTAATAATAGTAGTTACAGTACTAGTAGTAGGCATAGCAGCTATTGTAGAAGTAGTATTAGCAGCAGTAGCAGCAGCGGGAGCGGTAGTGGTAGTAGCAGTAGTACTAGCAGTATTGACAGCAGCAGCAACACTAGTTGTGGTATTTGTAGTAGTCACAACAGTAGTAGACGTAGTAGCAGAACTAGATGTGTTCTAAGCAGCAGTAGTTGTTGCAGTAGTTGTAGTTGGAGAAGTAGAGTACTAGCAGTAGTAGTTGCTGTAGTAGTTGGTGTTGTATTAATAGTAGTAGCAGTACTAATGGTAGAAGAAGAAGAAAAAGAAGAAGAAGAAGTAGTAGTAGTAGTAGTAGTAGTAGTAGAGGTAGTAGTAGCATAAGTAGCAGCAATAGTAGTTTTAGCAGAAGTAGTTATAGTTGTACTAGTAGTTGTTGTAGTTGTATGAGTAGTAGTAGTAGCAGAAGTAGTAGCAGTAGCACTAGTAGTAGTAGTTGTTGCAGTAGTAGCATAGTGGTAGCTGTAATGCTAGTAGCAATAGTAGAAGTAGTAGGAGAAGTGATAGGAGTAGTAGTTAAGAGCAGCAGCAGCAACAGTAGTAGTAGTACTACTACTAGTAGTAGAAGTAGTAGTAGTAGTAGTGGTGGTGGTGGTAGTAGTAGTAGTAGTAGTGATAGTAGTACTAGCAGTATTACTAGTAGTAGTAATAGTAGTAGTAGCAGTAGTACTAGTAGTAGTAGTAGTAGCAGTAGCAATAGTAGTACTAGTAGTAGTAGTAGTAGTAGTAGTAGTAGTAGTAGTAGTAGTAGTAGTCGTAGTTGTAGTAATAGTAGTAGTTGTATTAGTAGTAGTAGCAGCAGCAGTAGTAGTAGAAGTTACAATGGTAGCAATAGTAGTTGTTGTAGTAGTAGTATTTGTAGTTGTAGTCGTAATACTAGTTGTAGTAGAAGTAGTCCCAGACGCAGTAGTAGCAGTAGTAGTATTTGTAGCAGTTGTAGCATATGTAGTAGTCGTAGTGGTAACTGTAGCAGTAGCAGTAGTACTATTAGTAATAGTACTAGCAGCAGTAGCATTAGTTATAGTTGTAGGGGGTGGAGATAAGTAGTAGTAGTAGTAGTGGTAGTAGCGGCAGTAACAATAGCAGTAACAACAGTAGTAGCAGCAGTTGTAATAGTAGTAGTAGTAGTCGCGACAAGAATAGAAGTAGTAGTAGTTGTTGTTGTTGCAGCCGTAGTAGCAGCAATAGCTGCAGCAGTAGTAGCTTAGCATTATTAGTAACAAAAGTACTAGTAGTAGTTGCAACAGCAATAGTATTAGCAAAAGTAGTACTAGTAGTAGTACAAGTAGTTGTAGTAGT